>VXBT01006385.1:3740-179384 GCA_013400235.1 Oriolus oriolus
CGACCTGCGGGCGGGGAGGTGAGGGAGGCGGGGAACGACGGAGGGAGGGAGGGAGGGAGCCGAGGGGCGCTTTGTTACGAGCAGCGAGCGGGGCCGCAGGGTGGGGTTGTCCCCGCCGCCGGCGCCGGTCCCCCCGGGCGCTGGGTGACAGCGGCCGCCCGCCCGCCGAGCCTCCCCCGCCGCCGCGGCTGATGCGCCCGCACCCGCACCCGCGCCGCAGCCTCCGCGCCCGCCCGGCGGGGAGCGGCCGCCTTTGTGGAGCCGGGACCTGCTCTCCTTTCTCCTTCAAGCAGAGGAGCAGCTAGCAAGGAGATTAAAAAAAAAAAACAAGCTCGAGTTAATGTTTGAGAAGTTCGGGTGCGGGAGAGTCTGGTAGGATTCCTGTATTATGCCTATTTTTGATGGGTTTCAGGCGGTCGTTCGGAATAACAACCTGCGTCCATTACCTTGCGTGCTTTGGATGTCCTCCATAGGTAGTGGGATGACCCGCTTTAAATCTGTGTGTATCTATAGTGTAATATGATATAGATGTATATATATTTTAATACATTTCCGTGTATAACTGTATAAAATCCGACGGGAGAAATTTGGGCAAAGTACTGTGAATTTTTGCTAATAGGTTATCTTGTTTGTTTGCTGGATGATCCGTGATAACTATTCATTTGTATTAAAGCATGGGGTGGGGGGAAAGCACCCAAGGAGGTGGGATTTTTTGGAAGTCTGCTTAAAACACATTTTCTGTATAGATCTCATTCATGTTTGCAATGTGCTCCTAATTACCTAGTGATTTCAAGTCTCAAGGTAGGCAGGGTCAGGCCTGGAACACTGATGGAAGCTCGGTGAGGAAAAACTAACATTTGAGGAAGAGCACTGTTTACTGCTGGGTCTGTCATTCAAATGAAATATAAACCTTTTGTGACTAGTTTGGGTCATTGCGTTCCCATGCCTTTCTTTCACCCTCAAACGCTGGATGAAAAGGACAGAATTATGATTGATTTCCAATGCTGTTAATTACTGACTATGTTTAAAGCTTCACCTACAATTTAAGTTAGAGTCATAAATTTTCTTTTTATCAGTCCTTGAATATTTCTGGTAGTACTTCTGTTGGCTCTGGTAAGTGAACTTCATTTTTACCCCATAAGTCACCACAGCTCGCTAGCAAACTTTTCTTTGGGTTTGGTTAGTGTAACCTCCTTCACATTTAGGATAAATCATCCACCATAACACTTGAAATGATTTTTTTTTCTTTTACTGGGCTTCTTTGCAACTCATTGGAGCTTAGGTGTCTGTTTAGATGTGTGCAAGCAAAATAATGCATGTGTGTGACATATATTTGAACATATGTGCATTTCTTAACTTATGTAATTTCTTTTCAAGATATTCTTCCAGCAGATCACAGCACTTGCCTTATAGTCTTTAAAAGAAGAATGCTGCACAACATTTCACAGTAAAGATGAGGACCTGAGAGATATTTCTGTTATCTAAAAACTACAGAGGTTTGTGTGAGAGGACAAATACTTAGGATACTGATTTGTTTTAAGACAAGTTGCGAATTGAGTCATGCCAGGAGAAGATATTTAGGATAAAGTGCTTTCTTATTGCATGTGTCTTGGAGCCTAGGCACCTGTAAGAGTGGGAGAAGCTTTCTAGTCTTTGTTTCTTAGAATTTACTCTGCAACTGTCCTCAAGCGCCCACACAAATCAATCCAGTTTGCTGGATGAGCTATACACAGTAAGCTACTTTCATTTCAGCGCAGATTCCTACCTGCTAAATTATGTCCCAGGCATATGTCCTGGAAGGACTGCTTAGCCTCGAAATGGAAATTCTGTGGGCTTATGAGAGTCCTTTCTCATATTCTTCAGAGGAGCCAGTGGGCTGCAAGAAGGTGATTAATATGCATAAAGAAAAAAGGGGTGAATATAAATATATGGTGGTGTTTTGATGCAGCTTCTCAGTATTCTAAGTTCTCTGACATCACAGAGTGCTCTCTTGTTCACCTAATTGCAAATGGGCTTTAATACATTGAAGAAAGTAGGCTAAGCATGGAAGAGCTTGAGAAGAGTCTTCCAAAACTCTTTTATTCTGTGTATTATACTGCCCACACCAGTTCTTGAGTTCCTTTATGCATCCTAGATCATAATCCTGGCTTCTTCACAGAAAGGACACAAGTACAGTGTGTATGTTTAGGAAACAAACAGTACGAATGTGATTAGTGGAAGGAAAGACCAATATATTTTTCTCAGGGTAGGACCTGTAATTCCATTCTTAAATGCTTAGTATTTGAACTTAAAACTGGGGATCTCAGATGCTACCACTCTAAAAATAATAGAGGTAAATGATGGTGTGGTATGAAAGTGATACTTAAATTTGCTCCATCCATGAAAGATGACCTTTTATTCTAGTACATAATTTGTTAATATATCAGAAGTCATATTTGGAAATGTTTTAGATATTTACTGACATCAGTTGATCTCTGCCAGTCTGTGGAGCTAGATATTTAGCACCTGGAATCCAGAAGTCCTAGTAACATTGTTTAACTTCTTGAGCACCGTCTCCAAAGTTCTGAAAATCCGGTTTTTCTAAACAAAGGGATTTTTCTAAACATATAATAATTTTTTGTCTGAGATTCTCTCACCTTTTCAAAACTAGAAGTAAGATTTACAAGCATGAGGTGGAAGGTAGAATCAGTCCTTTCTGATCACATGGAGTCTCTGATCCTGGTTTTTCAGGATCATAAGCTACTGAGTCTTGAAACTTGCTGGTGGGACTGCATTTCATCCCATTCCTTGGTGGAACTGAAGTTAAGATAGAGAACCAATATTTAGTCCCAAGAATTTCATTTCAGCAGCTGTCCAAAGCAACTTAATGGTTTTGAATGGTGCAATAAGTATGTAAGTAAAATAGATTAGTAGATAGATACTATTCCATTATAGGTCTCCCTTATTTTACATGTTTTCAGAGTGAAAAGTTTCATGGAGCGAACTTGCCAGGTTTCAGTATCTTTGCTAGGATGTCAATTTCCTGGCTACTTTTTTTCTTCCTAGTTTGTATTTTATTTAAGGAACTCCTGAAGTGGCCATTCACTTCTTTTAGACCTAGACATTGTAACGACTGGTATGTGATGAAAGAAGTTTCTTTATTTATATGTAGTTTGTTCTGTGGGTTTATAGCTGTTTACGAATTCCTGTCACCAATGTGGGGGGTGACTTAAGTTTTCATAGACCATAAAAAATAACTTGCTACAATGTGACAGAGGAAATACTGAACAGTCTTCCTTATGCTCAGCCACCCAGCTCTTTTTCTTCTTCCTCCTTTTGCTTTTGTGTAAAATGAAGTAGCTCTTCTGTGAGCAGTAGCACTATTAAAGTCTCTTTTCCTATGGATCTTTCCCTTAGTCCCCTAGATCCTGTCTGCTGCAAAAACTTCAGCTTTCCCACATCCTCGTGACACCAGGGTTTGGTAAGAGAGAGCAGAACTGTGACTATCCAGGACCCACACAGGTGCCAGCTGCCCAGTCAGGACGTGCCCACAGATAACCCAGTCAAGCACTGACAGAAAGTACAAACCAAGTGTTTGCTGCCTTTTTCAGCACGGGTACAACTTAGCTACTGACTTGACCTAGACTATGACTTATTTCTATTCACTTTGCTTCAGTTTTGCTGTTCCAGGCTTTGTTCCACTGTGTCCTCTGTTCTTTGACTCCTTTGTTTTGCTGCTGTCATGGTTTAACCCCAGCTGGCAACCAAGTGCCACGCAGCTGTTTGCCCACTCCTTGCCCCCAGTGGGGTGGGAAGGAGGATCAGAAAAAAAAGTAAAACTTGTGGGTTGAGATAAGAACAGTTTAATAATTGAAATAATATAAAATATAATAATAACAACAACAATAATAGTAATACTTGTAGTGAAAAAAAGAGAGAGAGAGGAAGAACACTCAAGAGAAACAAGTGATGCACAATACAATTGCTCACTGCCCACACGTCCCAGCCAACTCCCTCCTCATTTATATGCTGAACATGACATTTTATGGTATGGAATATCCCTTTAGCCAGTTCGGATCAGCTGTCTTGGCTGTGCTCCTTCACAGCTTCTTGGGCACCTGCTCTCTGGAAGAGCATGGGAAACTGAAAATCCTTGACTTGGAATAAGCACCACTGAGCAACCACTAAAACATCAGTGTGTTATCAGCGTTATTCTCTCTAAATCCAAAACACAGCACTGTACCAGCCTCAAAGAAGAAAATGAACTCTGTCCCAGCTGAAACCGGGGCAGCTGGGCTTTGTCATATTTTATGGGCTACTTGAGAGAACTGCTGTTTTAATGTCACACTTGGGTTCTCATTTTGATATTAGCTTGTCTGTTAGCTTTCTTTATAAATACAAGTAGTTACCTTTACTGAAAGAGATGAGAATAACTGTAGGTACTAAGATGTTTGGAGGAAAGGCACTGCAAGTATGGCACAAAGAAAGTCCTAGTGCCATGGAGTTAGGGAAAAATATATTAAGAAGAGGAAAGCTGATGGTGATATCTAGTGCATTGTCAAGGAATGTTATGGGAAAAGTAGCAGAAACAATGGGCAAAAGACTAGAAAGTTCACTTTGGAAGAGTCCTAGACTGTTAGGAATATGAACCAATTATCTTATATATGTTGTATCTCTGGGTTTGATGATTAAAAATGGAAGAAATGAGAGCCAAGGCAGCATTTCTGCCCAAAATCCAAAAGTAATTTGGGCTACACAGTTACAGTGGGAAGGAATGGGGAGAAAAGTGTGAAAAGATGAAAGAAGCAAAAATACATTTTGTTGCACAGTCATGTGTTGTTAACTCAACGCAACACTGCTTTATTCCTTTTTTTTTTCTTCCTGAAAAGAATTCCCTGTTATCAGCTACCCTTTTCCTACTGACTACATAAGTCCTAGGCTTGAGAAGAGAGGCGGCTGCTGCTGTGGTGTAAGTGTACAGCAGTGGCTGTATAGAGTAAGGCCAAAACTCTTTTTAGCCGGGTTGTTGCCTCCCCAGAGTGACCAGCAGCACAAGTGCAAGCAAGTGCCACACGTGCAGGGCCAGCAGTCAGGAGCGAAGGACCTGTACTTTCCATGTGGTTGGTTTATGCAGTTATTTCTTGTCTCCTTGAAACTCTTGCTGCTTCTCAATATTGTGATACAGGTCAGGATCCTGCTGCCCATTGGGTATCAGCTGGGGGAGACTGAGCATGGGGGAGAACAAAGCTGACAGGGCTTTAAAAAGACAGCTTCTTACTATCATTGCTCATACAGCTTTCAGATATTGTGGAGAGAGGGGAGAAGTTAGTTATAAGCAAACAGAAAGGACAGAAGAGGGTATTTTGTACACTAGAGGAAACCCAACCATGCTGAAGGTGGCTTTAGACTTAAATCTGAAGCTTGCGAGGGCTGGATTTTGGAATTTGTTCCTCAATTCAGGGCTTGGAAAACTTTCTGGGAGTGGAAAAGTACAATGAACAGGAAAACCAGATATTAAACTCAAGATACTAAGTAAACACTGAGTATTTTGTATCAAGACAAATTGTAACAAAGACAAGTATTCATTATAGTCTACTTCTGGCACTGTGTATCCACTAAAGGGGCAACACAAACCAGCATGTAATTACATTTTGTCTTACCTGATCGTTCCATTATGTACTCTAGAACTACTCACAAGCTATTCTATAAAATAAAATTAATAAGAAGGTATGCTTAGGAGGGTTTTTTTTTCTGCTGAAACACAGTTTCCTGATACTGCAACCAGTTCTAATTTGTGTTTGTTTTTTTTTCCTCTTTTATTTCATCATTGTTTTCATAGGAATTTTGGCTTCTTGGAGAAACAGTAGAAAATGCAAAACGAAATAATAAAGCCTGCTAAATACTTCTCAGAAGTGGAGAAGAGTGTGCTGCTTGCATTAGTTGAAAAATACAAATATGTGCTTGAATGTAAAAAAAGTGATGCAAGAACTATTGCTCTGAAACAGCGCACCTGGCAAGCACTGGCTCATGAATACAATTCACAGCCCAGTGTGTCACTGCGAGACTTCAAACAGTTAAAGAAATGCTGGGAAAATATCAAGGCACGGACAAAAAAGATAATGGCACATGAAAGGCGGGAGAAGGTAAAAAGAAGTATTAGTCCACTTATAAACACTCACATCGTAGGGAAAGAGAAGATTGCCAGCATAATGCCTGAGCAAATGTACTTTTTGCAGAGCCCACCAGAAGAAGACTCTGAGTATCAGCCTGATGCTTCTAGCCAAGGTATAAATGCTGCTGTAATGATGCAAGTAGTATTGCTTAGTATGTGATTTTGCCAGTGATTCTTTTTCAGCAGTTCAAATCTCTCCACTTAGCTGTGACGGGTGGATATCGAAAAGTAATTTCAGAGCTATGATATTACAAGGCTCTGTGTATTTCCCTAGGCCTCTGGGAGTTAAATGGGTGTGAGAGTTTTCACAATTTTTTTTTCATCTGTTTTTGATATATCTGCAGCTTTGTGGCAAGCATCACAGTTGCTATCATGCTGGCTTTCCAGAGAACAGTCCCAAGGATATCCTTATCGTTTTTAAAGTATCATTTTGCTGGTTTAAAAAAAAAAAAAGCCACCAGCAGCAAATTGATACACAATTGCCTGCTGCAAGAGCTCCCTGTAGGCCTTTCCTCCTTTGTTTTCAAGGACTAAAAACAGTACGTAGAGCCATATTTCACACTGCAGTCCACACTGGAGAATGGCCTTTCTGAAAAAGTTCAGCACTACATTCTTCTTTGTTTGGCAAGCATACACAGAAGGAATAATTCAATACCAGAAGGGAGAGTGGCTACAACAGTTTCTTGCAAATTTTATTATGCCAGGATCTCACACAGAAGACTGTCCTTGCTCAAAAGACAACAGCAACTACATTGTTAGATAACATTCTTAGAATGTCTCCTTCATAATTTTATTTACCATAATTAGTCATTTGGATTTGGATAGGAATGTATTTCGAGACCCTCATTTGCAGTGGTAACTATTCAGTTCCCTGAGTAGTCTCTTTTATTTCAGAAGAATTCGTAAAGCCTTCTCAAAGTTAGAATAATGTAATTTTTTTCCTGAAAATGTACACTACTGTGTTTGCGACATCCACAGCAGAAAAAAGAAAAGAATAAGAAGTGTTCTTCCTAGTATTCCCTCAGTCTTTCGATATTTATGTTGATACAGCTCCACCTGACACTCAGATCTTTCATAAAAATGTTGCAAGTCACATATGGGTTTAGCTTAAATGGCTGCATTAAGGTTGAGCTCCAGGCTCAGCCACCTAAATTTAGGTGTCCACTTGTAAGTGTCTACATTCACTTTAGTCTTCTGAACTCCCACTGTAGCCGCGGAGGTCTTTCAACAGAGGCCCAAGTGGTTCTATTGAGCCCATTGTGCCCTGTGTATTCTGCATTATGTAGCAGCTCCTGTGCTTTTCTACTGGAGCACAAGGTTTAGATGCAGGCATCAGTAACTCGTATTATCACATTTCTGTTCCTTGAAGGAGGGGAAGAGAATACTGTAATCCTTTTTCTTCTTTTGTTTGCAGAGTCATTTGTTGTGTCAAACAGAGAACTTTGTGATGAAGACAAAGAGCTGGTACATTTTCCAGTATGTGAAGGTACCTCCCAACCTGAGCCTTCGTGTTCTGATGTCAGAATAGCAGCAGATAAGAACTACAGAAGTAAAGCATCTCAGGAAAGTGCTCTGAAAAAGATGCATGAGGAAGAACATCATCAGCAAATGTCAATTTTGCAACTTCAGTTAATCCAAATGAATGAAGTTCATGTGGCAAAGATACAGCAAATAGAAAGAGAGTGTGAGATGGCTGAAGAAGAACACAGGATAAAAATGGAAGTGCTAAATAAAAAGAAAATGTATTGGGAGAGAAAACTGCAGACCATTACAAAAGAATGGCCTGTATCGTCCTATAACAGACCCTTTCCTAATTCACCTTAGAACACAGAAGGGCAGAGAGTCAGTCTGATTCAGCACACTAATGAGTAACACGCACTGGAAAGAGGGTTTTCTACTGTGAATGTACAGTGACAGGATAGGTGCCTGGCTGATAGTGAACACACTATGACTCTTAATGTTTAGGGAAACAGTGCTATAGTCCACCAAGAGGAAAACTCTGTTGTTCATTTGTAGGTAGTTCTGGTTTGTTTAACTCACAGACGTGCACAGTGTTCTAAAATGTGAACGTGTTTTCCCATCTCAGAACACCCTTGATCCTTGTGAAATTTGAGATACTCTGGGTATTCTTACATTGGGTGTTCTTCAGAAAACTTAACAGCTTTAAACATCGGGCTGTAGTGTTTGTTTTGATTTCTCTCTCCTCCTATCTACCATTTCCCAAATGAAGGCAAGGGTTGGAGTTGCTCTCTGCTGTTGAGACATAGGTGACTGACAGCTATCAGTTGGATCATTATGCTGAAGCTTAGGGAAAATAAACTAGTTAATATAGTCCGTAACTTATTCTTCATAGAAGATGTGAAAATGAAGGAAGTAGCAAGAGAGCCACTGTCGTAACAGCCCTTTCCTTCTGAAGAACAGTAATATTTCCCAGCTGGCTGGCTGACTGAGGGAATGGTTGTGGACTGGCCCTCCAGTTGTTTGAGCCTTGACACTTGAGAAGTTAAAAAGAAGGTGACTTCTTCCTCAAAAGCCACTGTGCTTGTTCTTTCATTTCCAGGCCCATCTTTATTTGAAGTAGAGTACCCAAACAGGAGGGTCAAATGCTGCTGCCAGCACTGTGTGCTGTTCACCTGAAGTCATTCTGAGGGGAAGAGCTTTTTTAACGATTCATGAAGCTCTCAAAATGCAGTGAGCCAGCCAGTCCATTGGCAAAGTCTCCTTCTATTTTCCTATGCAATACTTGATGGTGTAGCAGCTAGCTTGATTATCTCTCCTTAGCTAGAAGAAAAGACTAAGACTCACCCTCTTTTCCTTCTCACAGGGTGGGAAGCAGTTCAAGGGAATCATTCCTGTCTCGAATCACTGTTCTGTTTCATTTTGTTCTGTCCTGTGCATTATGGTGGTGTGTTTCTTGCCTTTGCTGTCAGTGAGGGATGATGGACATGATTTCTATGAAGGCATTCACATGAAGGTCCCCACAGATTTTGGACGTCCAGAATAGTAGATGGTAGGAAAGCACAAATAAAGATAATCCTTACCCTGGCAATCATTTATTCTAGTGGGGCAAGAGTTAAGAAAATGTGAAATGCAGAACCCGGCAAGGATTCGTAAAAACTTCTGTTGTGTGAAACCCTGTTTTACAGGAAGGTGTACAACCATCATTTGAAGCAGTGAGAAAAATGAACAAAACCATAAATTTTCATCAAAAAATCTGACTATCACATTATGCAATAAAGTATTTTCAGATCGTGACTCATGAGGGCAAGTCCATACTGTGAGCAATGTATTCAAAGTAGAGTATGTTACAAAGCATACATTCCCAGTTACATTCCTCTTTCTTTCCCTGGATGCTCTTTCTAGTGAAGTGAGTTCCTTTTGGTTTTGTTTTGGATTGAGTAGGGTTTTGTGGGTGTGGGTGGGGGTGTATGTTTCTTTTTTTTTTGACCTGCTTTCACTGCTGGTGATTCATCCTTGCGAGCGCTGCCATTATCAACCACAGGGCTCACTGTGGTTAGCACTGCGGTACCTGCGCTGCTTCCTTAGATGTGCTAACACCAGCAATCACAACAGGAGCTATTTATTACAACTCATTCATATGACAGAGGAAAAAATACATCTGGCTGCTGCAAGATAAAAAAAGTAGGCCCTGGGTGAAATCTGAAGACAGATCTTTTTGACCACAAGCTCAATATTATTGTAAATCGGCTGTGTGAAGAAACTACAGGAATTCCGAAGGAGGATATTGTTCTGGGCACTTTTCTTTTTCTGCCAAATGGAAACACTTTTGGAAGGCATTATAACAGTAGAGGCAAAAGAAAAGTAAACAGAATTGAGGACCTTGTTGTTCTGAGATTGCATTCTGTGGTCTGGAAATGAGTCAGTTATTGAACTGGTTGTGACAATTGTTCAGGTGATGCCTTGGAGTGGCTAGCTGAAAGCAGAGGCTAGACAAGATTAAGAGAACAAAAGAGGATATTTATTGAAGGGCCTTCAAAGGCACACCTTGGGCAGTCAAAAGCCTGCAAGAGGCTACACCCAAAATGGACGATGGGTCACAGGTTTTACATACTTTTATAAGTTTGGTCCATTTGCATATCAGGGTTAATTCTCCAATTACAATTTCAGGTAATGAAGTAATTACCCCAAGTTCAGAGGCTTAGTTTACATGTTTTGAGGCCTGAGACTGTAAGGTGTCCTTGAGTTCAAGGCCTAGAGAGGATTTGTGTTGTCTAACCAGAATGGGAGAACAGCAGCTAACAGGCTATATGGTGTTTTAGAGTTACACACTAAAGCAGTACAGGATCTGACAAATATAAAAGCTAAATCCTAAGGCATCACAGGCACCATCTGGAAAAAAAGAATAGTGAAGACATTTGTCTTAACCAGTGATGGGATTCCTTCTGCACTGGTTCTAAGTGAAAGTAATTTGAAACTATGAAATGGAAACCAGGTGTTAAAAGGTGATGAATAGAGACAATTTCAGCACTGTGAAGAGGGAGAGAATAGAGACAATCCAGGTCTAGACAGCCCTGTGAAAATTATTAAATAGTCAGAGAGGATGTCACAAAATGTGAGATAAGGGCAGCTTGAACTCCTGGAAATTATACCATTGCTCATGAAAGATTGTTTTATTTTTATATTTAAAAATCCTTTAAAATAAGCATGTTTTCAAACTGTACTAAGTGGGCAATGCCTTGCTTCTTGGTATATTTTCTTATTCTGAGACCAAAAGTTACAGTTCTTAGGCTGAACAATAGATCCTTTTAATTCAGGTTCTATTTAAAAGAAAGAAAATCATAGAGGAAAGATTAGAAAGAGCCAAGAGGCAGATATGGAAGAAAGAATGATCATTACATGCATAGCGGAAGAATGGGAATGTTACACCTAATATAAATTATACAAGATGGTTTTGTGGTACAGGCAATAGATGGTTCACAGGTGACACAGGCTCTTGCTTTCCCATTTGAAGTTGACAGTTGGTTGCTGTAAAACTGGGTGATAGACACAGAAAAATGTGAAAGATCAACAGGAGGAAGTAATGTATCTCCTTGGCAGGCTTTGGCTTTACAAAGTGATCAATGTGATGGAATTGAAACTATTTGAGAAATTACTTTTGCCTTTGTTGTTTTTGTTGTTGCAATTACTCCCTCTGGTAGTAAAGTTTATCTTTTCTTGTGTTTGACTTTTCTTATATGTAATGTAGCCATCTCAGACAATATGTCCATTTGTTTCTCTCCCTTTTTTTCTGGCTTACATCATTCAAATACTTTTACATAATTGTGTTTTCCTGCTAACCATTTGGCCAAGTTATATATGCATATTCTCAAGGTTTTTCCACAGATAGAATACAGCAGTATTTTAAGAAGAAGTTGCTATAAAAGGTTTTGTCAATAATGGACTTAAAAGATATACAGGGCAAAATGATCCCTGCTTAACTCCATAACAAAAAATGTGTACCAGGTAGGTAGTGGCCATTGTTCTCAGCCTCTATATTCTTATGAAGCGAAACAATTACCTTCTAGACAAGGTGTGGTGAATTCCTTTATGCTCCCCAAATTGACATGAGCCTAGCTCCAGGTGCTGTCTCTCCTTGGAGGTCATCTAACTTGTTGCCTAGTATAATTTTTTTCATTTGCTGATTTTTTTTTTCTCCTGCATTTATTCCTTATGTCTGTTCCCTCTTAGTTTTTTAACCAGCAATATGAGCAGGGGGTTTCGTTCAGAGCTATGTGTTTTACTCTTTCCTTCTTCTTGTCCAGACTGCCCATATCACACCATTTGAACATGAAATGGGTGCTCCTCTGTCATCACCCTCCCCTTCCACAGAAAGCATGGTTAGTTACCTTTTCCACACAGCTGCCAGTACATTCTGGATTCTGCACACAGGCTAGGAAGCAGAGGATTTTGAAGAGAGGTTAGTATTGAGAAAGGTCTGTATGTAGAAGAGCACTTTCTCCATTCCAGCTCTATGTAATTTGGGAGGACGGTCTGTGACCACGAAATCATTCATCGGGACCAGAGCTATGCAGGGTGCTGAAGCTGTGTAAGTGGTTCTGATTCTTCCTAAATCCTTGGGGTTCTGTAGAAGTTAGTTTTGAGGTTTCCTGGTAAAAAAACTTCTTTCTTTCTCAGTAGTTGAAGGGTCTCAGTGGAATCCTTTCACAGGTACTTCCTCAAATGAAAGGTCTTACCGTGACAAAGAAACAACCCATCCTGCCATCTATTCTACTTCTTTAAATGCCCAGGCTCCTTTATCACCAGAGCAAGGGATCTTGCTGCTCGCCACAAATCCTCTCTCTGAAGCTCCTTCCTGCACTGCAGAGATATGTTTAGCCAGGGCTGAAAACACAGCCCTCCCCAGCCACAGCTCAGAGAAGCGATCCTCGCAGTGTGGGTACACCTCGTGTGGCTGAGCTCAGCACTCAGATTTTGGACTCGGCACTCAGACTCTGAGTTATTGCTACTCACGGTCACAGTATTCCCATTGCAGCCCTTTGAGCAGAGAAAGAGAGATGGCTCAAGGCTGCCTTTTTCTGAGCATATAGTACAGCTGAGGATGTTGTGCTGGATTTTGTTTAATGAGCATTCATCTCTGTATGTTTCCAATACCAAATTTTAGCAGTCTCCCAAGGATTTGTATGATTGCATAGGTGTTTTTCAATGATCTTTTGCAGATAAATTTTTTTCTGGTTGTAGTTACAGTCCCTTTTATCTGTCCTTTTCCTTCTTCTCCACTTCCATTATAATGTTCCAGTTTTGTTCTGAATCTCTGTGGTTAGTCTGTACAACCGCACATTCATGTAGTATCATGTTTTCAGGTATTTTTCTCATTATTACAGTGAAATAATAAACTGCTACACATTTGTATTTTGCCACTCTGTGGGTAGGGGAATTACATGTAAATCTTAAAATAACATCTAATTGAATTTTTTTCCAGACAAGTCCCTCACAGGACAAGTAGTCCTGTGATTTCATATTTTCAGCTAGCTCGCTATTTTTGAAAGACTGATGCACCTTAGTTACTTTAATAAGATAATTACCTGTCTTTCCACATTATTTTTCTGTTTCTTCTCAAGACAGCTGATTGTATATTCACACATCATCACTCTTCCTGAATTTTCTACATTCAGTGAAAAGGAAGATGACTATTTGTTGCCATCTGTAAGAACAGGATAATATTTTTTCCAGTGAAAGCTAGCAGTGGTCTCCATTTCTGCTGTCACAGATTGACTTCTGTGCTAATGATCAGCTTGATTCTGTTATATCTGAACAAGGTGCAAGTAGAAATGTGGACAGATTTCTGGACCTAAAACTAGAGCTGTAAAATAGAAATGCACTAGCTGTGGCTCTGAACATTTTACTGTTCTGGTGGCATCTGACAACATCGTCCATCATGTTAGTAACAAATTAAAAATTGCAAAGTCAAAAAAAAATAAGGGCTGGTTTTCAGCATGAGTCAATGTGAAGACAGCTCTTAGCTGTCCCAAGAGGTAACATTGTCACACATGTCAAATAATTCCTCCTCGTGGTCTTCACTTCTCTTTCCTTTGAGACTCTGGACACTTCTATCATAGCATTCACAAGTGCCTGGCAATAAGAAAGGCAGCCACTTTCAAGTAGGAATCCCGCCAGAGTTATTAGACCTCACTCTTTGTGAAAGTGAAGTTGGACAGTTTTCCAAGACTACATTATCCAGACACACATGCACACACACGGTGGAGAACCATGTGAAACCTGTCCAGCACATAGTCTGCCAAATGGCATAGGATATACTGCAAGGAAAAGGAAAAGGTTGTCCACTCCGTGGCTGTGGGTTGTAAAACTATTGCATTCAGGAGATGTGTGGATGGATCTCACCAGATGGTCAACCTCTCTAAGAATCAAGAAGTATTTTTGCCAGATACCTAATCTGTCAAAACAGCCACACAACAAAAGCAAAAGGAACAAAAACATCCAAAAAACTTAAGCACTCAAATAGCTAGAAGCAATCTGTTCCCTTCTTGATGAAGAGCTGGCTAGATACAAAACCTACACTACACATATATGTATTTAGGGAAACAAGTCTCTATTTGAACAGAAGTAAAGCAAGACAGATTTGTAGATTGTCCTTATTTTATTTAGGTGAGATTTTTTTAAAATGTTGATTGTTTGTTTTCCTTTTGTTGTTCAGTCCAGCTTCAGAATATCTGTGTGCTTCAGTCTCTAACTGACTGTTAGAGCACCTCATTAATCAAATTTGTTTGGCAAGAGAGTTGAAGTACGTTTGTATTCAGCACAACTTGAGATTAATTGTATTCCACAAATCTTCAGATATTCCTTCTCAGCTATTAGAGGCTGTTCTTGGAGACACCTGAACCTGAAACAGGAATTATACGCCTATTTAGTCGTAATTTATTTTTTATGTGGCACTTACAAGTTGCCATATGGGCTGCTCAAGCTCTGCCCATTATTTGGTCACGTTCCAAATTATCCAAAAGATCCCTTTTCTTTTCTTAGAGTTATGCCCTGAAATTATGTACTAAGCCACAAATGGACCAGCTGAATTGCCCATATAAATTCCTGCCACACATTCTGTGTCACACTATAATGGGGGGAGGGGGAGGAATCCTGCTTCTGTTTAATTGTGGCATTTTGGAATTTGACCTGTTACTCTCACCAAAGATTTGCTAAAAATTGTTCTGTTCTGTTAGACACCTATGTGGTCCCACTGATCACTCCTTTGGCAATGAATTGCTTGGCTTTATTTGAATTCTAATCCCATGGACTGTGTGAAGTCTGAATTAACACACACAACATAAAGTCCACTTATTTGATAAAGATCTTATAAATACTGAGACTCTGAAAAGTGCAAATTAGGGAGGTGATGTGATGAATTTGGTATTCAAACCAGGGCAAAAATTTTGGCAGGCTGGGAGCTATCAGTGCTGACCTAATAGAGAAGTTCAACCTCTGCTTTGGGAACAATAATATCCAATACAAATATTGCCTTACCTCCAACTTTCTGTCTAAAATGAGGCATAATGAGAAGGCCTTGCCAAATAAAGCAACATTGGTTTCCAAAATGGACTCAATTTGCTTTCAATTGCTGGCCTGCTTGAGGGCTCTGAGGCTGGAATGGGTGTTCTGTTGCGCTCTGTTGGTGGCTGAGAGCATAGGAAGACTTTCCATACTGATTTTATCCTGTTCCACTCAAGTGCAATACTCCTACTGGGATGTACTTAGCCACACGGCCGCGCCACTTGAACCATGGCAAGGTGCTCACACTCTCAAGCTGTCTGGCATATTTTCAGATTACCAAATCAGCAGGGGTGGATGTATTTGAATAAAAAATAAGTTTTAGCCAGCAGGAACAACCATCATTGCTAACTGTATCACTGAGGTGCCTTCTAAAATTGATAAAGCAACAGATTTAGAGGTAAAATCAATAAATGATCACAAGAGTGCTTTGTCTCAGCCAGTTAAAACACCGTCTTATGGGGTAAATCTTGCTTTTACTCCTTTAGTAGACTGATAAATAAGTTGCATACTTCCAGTTTGCCTTTTCCACAGTCCCACTGAAGCCCGCACAATTCTCTACACCATGCCATGGCCTCAGTAGATGAGTGTTCATCTCTGCTCTCAATCTGGTCCAAATGCCACAGCTACCAACTCTACTTCTGTAAATCCAGCACAAGTGCACTGTCAGGGACCCAGGCTGAGAACGTCAGATGTGGGAAAAGACGGGCTTAAACTTAGGCCCTTCTCTAATACCCAGCATGGACACGAGTGGTTCAAGCCCCACAGCACAGCAAACTTAAGCCCACATCCTGCCACAGCTTCAAGCAGAAGTAAGGACATACTGACAGCAGCGGGCAACTTTAGTGATCCATAAAACTGGCTTTGGATGGTAAACAGCTGATTTTTAAAATTGTTGTACATTAAAATGTTCCAAATCATGGGGCAGCTTAAAATTATGCCATGTCAGTGTTCAATTACCCATAAATTAACACAGCTTCAGTCTGACAGGTGCAGTTTTCTGTCAGGATTCTTAAATAATATGAAAAAAGTAAAGCCAACTGTGTTAATCCATGCCTACTTAGATATATACATAAATTCAACCAAATAAAAGTCTTTTTCGTAATATTTTGTATTCTCAGCTACATGTGGACTTTTGTGTTTTTTTATACTTTCCACTTTTTCTTTTCCTCAAGAGTTTAAGATTAAATAATGAGAGACCCAATCTTCATCTTCGCAAGATGCAGAGGTTATGATATTTACAGCAGTAACTGAAAAAAAAGTTCTGGTACTCGATAAACGCAAATGTAGTGATATTCCAGTCTGTCCTGCTTCCCAGAGACCTAAAGGCATAGCCCTAATCATGCCTTTCTCTTTGTGGTTGCATTGCTGACCTTCCAGTCCCAAGGTGTACAAGCTGTTCTACCACCAGCTACCATCCAGCAGCAGTCATGTGGTTCCAATGCTTGTTCTTCAGAGGTGCTGACCTGCTGCGTTTTTGACTGACTTGCATTGCTGAGTAAGAACCTCTTGCTTCCGAAAAATCAAGCAGTTTAACAGCATTATTTCTACAATACCTAAGAAGTGGAAATGCTTTAAGAGATAATGTGTTTCCAAACGTGTTGTGGCCATCTCTGCTAGCACTACCACCTTGTGATGGTACATCATGGTGGCCATGCTTTGAGAAGTCTTATCTCTCCAAGGGGAAAAAGAAACTTTCACTTTAATTTGGCAGTGACTGAGGCTATTATTTGAGATTGTTCCACGAGGTTCTTTCTCCACCATCACTTTTTCTTATCCTGCAGAATCCTCCCCTATTTTGCATGTATATTCCACTAGTGCTGAAATTGCACCTGAATTTTTTTGGTCAAGGAGATTGCAAGGATCCTCTGAAAACCTCTGGAAGTAGTAATCTTTCCATGTGTGTTCAGAGGGCTCAGGATCACTGCACTCCAAATGAAGAGGCATTAAAAACTAGACCTCTAAAATATTGCCATCACAGGAGCTTGAGAATCTCAAGAAGAATCCTGAATCTAGACACTCCTCACAGTCATTTTTGTATAAATGGTCAAATAATTAGGAACTCACTGTTTCTTTACACTGTGTTGTATGTGACATTAGATTCTGTTGTATTTTAACAATATGCAAAATTACATTTTGTCATGTTTGTGCTTATGGTCAGTAAGAATCTGACACAGAATAAGCACTTGAGTACTCTGCTATTTGTCATAAGATACTTGAACATGTTTATGCTTCTTCTGATACTAAGTATTTTAATGGAGCATTAGGTGGTATCTCTTGTGGTCTTTGCCTTTTATTAGAAACAGTTTTCTGGGGTTTGCTTTTTAAATTGTGCTAAAAATTTTGAGTTATTAAGATCTCCTTTTTAGCCAAGTGGTAGCCACTAGGCTGATCTGATTTTCCTAGCAGGGTGTCAGCCCAGTCACCTCACCTGTTGTAAAGTGTTGTTTTAGTATTTTTGTGCCTCAGACACCACCAAAGCTGGTTCTGGCCTGCACAGAAGTAGCTTCTGGAATTGCACCTTTAAACAAATCTTTTTAGTACTGTTGTTTTTGATTAATAAAAAATACCCAGGTTATAGTTTGAATCTCTAAGGATCTCTTAGTCTGTCTGAGTCCTTAGAAATGTGGTGAATGGAGTTTTTGTTATCTTTATTGTGTAGCTAATTTTCATAGCAAATTCTTTCTTTTTCCTATGGAAACAGTGAGTTAAAGGAGAAAAAGTAGGGCCCTAAAATACATACATTTTTATGGCTGGAGATGTATGAAATGCAACAAGAAGTACCATCGGGGGAAGAGATTTGATAATTGTTCATGCCAGGGGAATCTACGATATGAAAATCACAGGGTATGTAATAAGGATGTCTGAAACTCACACTGTATGCAATAAGGATGACTAACTGTACATTTTAGTGCCTTGTTTGTTGTAAAATGTTTAATCATAAATTACTAATATAAATAATTATGAATTTCTGAGAAAAAAAATCTAAATATTGTTAATAGAAACTGTATATTCACAGAAGAGCCAATAAATCATCATCTATTGTTACACATTAATTAGACAAGATTTTTAGTCTCCATTCTTTCAGAGTTGTTTTCAAATAATGTCATTTAATTTACACAGAACTGTGCTATTTCTGTCTCTTAAACTAAACTCCACTCAACTGCGTGGAACAGAGAAACTTTCTTAGTTGCACTGTCAAATTTTGTGGGACAAAGTGCTGTCTGTGAGGCCTGTTGTACATATTCACCACAGAACTTTGTATTTGGTTTGATTAAGCGCTGATGTAGCCATAGGCTCCTCTCGAGTGTTCTCGCTGTGGACCTATTGGCAGATCAGGTTTGAACTTGAGCTAAGCACCAGCGGTTTGCTTCTAGGCAGCCTGTGTCGGGTGCTGCTGGGCAATAAAAAGAATTGGTTCCTAATAAGAACACCTTAATAATCTCAGTTCAAAGGCTATGTAGAAATCCAGGAAACTAAACCATGCTGCGACACATCCAAGAAAGCCAAAGTCTGTCCCCTTCACAAGCAGCAAGATGAACAGTGGGGTTTGAAAACCTACAAGGCTGAGTCTTTAGAAGTTAGGAGAGGAGAACAAGAGCAGTAAGTGGATAAGGATAACCCAACCTTTCTCCCTGCTTCTCTAGGTTTTTTTGTGCAGGCTATATGTGCTGAAAGCCAAGCTGGTATGGGAGTTTCCCAATGGTGTCTTGTCCATGCCACATGTAGAACTTGATAGTGAGTATTCCAGTGTCCAGAGGAACTGGGATGCAACTGTAGAGACAGCTGGATTCACAAACATAAGACCATGCAAAAACTGCTCCAGGTGAGGCCACAGCTCCATCTAATTCAGTGTCGTGCCTACAAAAGAGGCTTGTAGCATCTGCCCTGTAAAGAGTTAAAATAAATGAGATTATATCTCGTAACATGCACTGCTCCATGAGGCAGAGAGTCTGCGAGACCATAGTGGAATCTTTGTATAGAATGACATTTAATGGATTTTTATTGTAGAAATCCGTGCAAGATATTTCTGAGCCTATGTAAACTATAAGCAACAATGTGTTCCAAAGCTGAAATATAAGCAGAGTGAAGAAATACCTTTCTTGATTAGCTCTAAAGCCAATTGCTGCTAATTTAGCTTGCCACCATCTCTCCCCTCGTATAACCTTGACTTAGGAACTCAAGGATCATAGATCTTAAATCTGGTTCAAATAAGATAAGGGCTAATGATAATAGCTCGTTCAGTCCGTTTCTCTTACAGCAATGCAAGGTTGATTTTTAACTGATACTGAAAAATATCAGCAATGCTCTTCCAGGGCGTTTGATCAGAAGACAACAAATACTTTCATGAGATATGAAAGAAAAGAGCAAGAGCAGCATAATTATATATAGAAGCAGGGACAGAACTTCACTTTGATAGTTTTCAAGCAGACACTCTTCACTTGAAATGAAGTTTGCTCTTTTTCTTTGCTAACTCATTTTCAGTAAGAAGGAGTAGCTCCACTAGTCAAAAAAGCTTTGTGCTAGATGATTACTTTTGGCCAGAAGAGTGCTCCTTGAATCATTTCATCTTACTGAAGATTTCCAGAATGTGACCACAGGACAGCAAAGGACAGGTTTGAAGGTTTCTGTCTACAGCCTTTATCTTATCACTTCAGATTACTGAACAGAAGTAACCAGGTTTGTGGCTGATGACACCATCGAACTCAACAGTTTTTCCTTGTAATCAAATCTACAAGTTTCAGTACAGTATGCCATAATCAGGATTTTTTTTTCCAGATAATTTGAATGTTCCATGATAAAGGTAAAACCATGAACTGAAGGATCTCATACGACAAATGGTTATAAACCTCGCTGGTTCTCTGAAGTGGCTCAGTACCACGCTGCCACCCCTTTAATTTCTAAACCAGCTGGCTTGGGAAGTTCCACACTACACGTTCTTGGTGACAAAGTGAAGAGAACAACAAGCAGAGTCCACTTCAAAGTGGAAATAAATGTATCTGTTGGCAAAGGGCATGGTTTATCAAACAGAATGAAATGGAAATCGATAGTAATAAATATAGACAAGAAGCTAATGAGGTTCAGCAGTAATAAATAAACAGTGGGAAAAGAAGACTTGACCAGCAGACCTAAATATAAGAAGAGAGTTTCTGAGGTGTACAAGACTGAGAACAAAACCGCTTGAAATTTTAAACTACATGTTCCTATTAGTATATGCAAGTGGTAAGTTGTTATTGATACAAAAAAAAGAAAATATTAAAAGCATTAGTACCTTATGTATTTAGAAAGCAGTGAGATATTGTTGTATGGGTGGTGGCTGACTTGTCAAATGAGGATGGCTAAGAACCTCACAGTCCTTTCTACAAAAAGAGAACATTAGATTTCTTCTAGAGAGAAAGACCAAATTTGGAGGATTCGGTTTTTCTATTAAAATGTGCAGGACACTTGTACAAAAATTCCAAGGATTAATGGCTGACCATCACTGCTCAACTGATACTCATCTTGGAAGACTGGGAAAATTCGGAAACCTGGAGGCTCACTGATGGTTGCTAGTTGAGAAAAGGGTCACGAGGAAAAGCTGTGTATAATTAGTGTCCCTTCTACAGAAAAAACTCAACAATCTTATCAAATAAATCTGGTTTTGTTCTTAGGCAAAGTCAGAATTATGATAAAAAGCGGTAACTGCACTGATAAAGATCACATGAGCATTGATAAGCTCCTTCCTTCTGTCTAGCATGATTTATGAAAAAAGAAACAGTCCAAATTAAATGGTCTTAAATCTACTCACCTGACAGGCATAAAAACACTTGAAAAGCAGTTGTTGGTCAAAGCTTTCCCTAGAGATACTCCACAGGCATTAGTAGCAGGAATCATCTTGAAGGAAATATGCAAGTCATCGCTGTCATTTACAGCTGGCCCCAACTTAGCCAAGAGAGTGGTGACAGGGCAAGGCATGGATATGATACAGCCTGGCTTGTTCTGTGAGACGGGCCAGTTCACAAAGGGATCTCAAAGCAAAGAGAAAACTCTGAATTTGCAGCTGGCGTGCAGAGGCTACAGGGAAAAAGCCTACATTCCGAGTCAGTAGTGCTTCTGGATCCCTGGGGCAGGCATCAGACAGGGGCTCCTGAGGGCTTGCGCCAGCAAAGAGGATTAAAAGGAAACATAAAGGCAGGATGGCGGTAAGACATGGAAGTGCTGCCTCCCCACATAGCCCTGGGGAGCGCAACAACAAAATATTGTTGGACCTCACACTTGCACTTCACATCGATGTTGAAACTGAACAGGTGAGGGTGCTGATGGGAGGAGCTCTCAAACTAACGGGTAAGAGACGATGTCTTATACCAGCCACCCTAATAGGAAAAGTCGCTTGGGGTTGTAAATTGGAGTTTGGTGAACGAGCATGAGCTGAATGCATAACAAATCCACTCAGGAATAAAAAGGATTGCTGCATGGCTTTTTAGTTAGGAAAAAAGGAGGTCTAGCAGAGTAATCCTGAGAGTGAGAAGTGATGGAGCAGCCAACACTGTTTCTCACAGTCCACGCGTGAGAAACACCTCGCAAGTAGCTGGGGCTGCTCCTCGTCCCGATGCCGTCCCGCTGAGACCAGGTGCCTTTCCAGGGGGTGCGGTGACTCGGTTATGGACTCGATCCGGAGGCAGCGGGTGGCAGAGAACGGTCCCGGGGCCGTGCGGAGCCCGGGACCCCCGGCCCTGCCCGCTCCCTCCAGCGGGCGGCAGCCGCGGGCCGGGGCCGCGGTCCCAGCGGGAAGGCGGCTCCTCCCCGAGGAGCGGCAGCGCCCCCGGACCGCCACTCTCCCGGGACGCGCCTGCAAGCCCTGCGCGGGAGACCTGCTCCGTGCGAGCGGCCCCCAGGTGTGCCGCCGGGAGCGGGGCATGCCCCGGCCACCCCCGGCACCCACCGAGCTCTCCCCGGAGAGGGGCTCCTAAGCGGGGCAGGGATGCTGCGCAGGGATCGGCGGTGCCGCTGGCACGGACGGAGCTGTTTTAAAATTTATTTCCTCGTCGGTGTTGGAAGCCAAGCCAGCATCTTTATTTCGTTTCGGCCTAAGCCGGTGAGGGACTAGTTTACACTGAGAGAAGATCAATCACTTCCCCAGAGAAATCAGTATTACACGCTGCCTATATATAGCAGCTGTACTTAGCATTGCAAGCCGAGTGAGAGCAAGGCTTTCCACGTCCTTTGGCTACTCCTTTTCCACTCAGTTCTAGGCTTTTGTGGGTTTAAGACGAAACCAGAACAAGAGAAACACATCGCAGGTGAAATCCTCCAATTTTTCAGCCTGTGGAAATGTTCCCATCGATGCTGGGCTCCACAAGGGTCAGGGCAGGATCCTAACCCGCAGGAGATTTTGGCAGCCTACTCTTTGCTTCCTACTCAGAAAGAGAAATTCCCTAAATCTTCATCTGCCTGGTGTATTCATTGCATGGCCAGGTCAGGGATATTCCTGACAGTCTTCAATGTATTTGTTTTGCACCAGGTTACATCTACTCTAAGAAAAAAGGTTCTATTTCAGCGATGGTAATTGCTGTCTCATAAAAAGTTAGTTAGGGCAAGCTGTGAGCATCTGCTATGCCTAAGTAGGACTTCTTAAAAAACCCCTGGTTCTTTCATACAGGTTTTTCCTCATCAAGCCAGCATATAAGAGGAATACCAGGTACTAACTATCATGTTTTAAAATCACACCATTTTGCCAATCCAGGCAAAGCCTCAGGGAAATTCTCCCAGATTTTGTTTATCCACATAGTGCATAAATCTTTTAACCACTCCATTTGCCTGAGGCCGCATGGGGGTTACACACTGCACATAAGCACAGGGAACATGCCGTAGCCTTAGGCAATCTGAACTGTTGAAAAAATTGTATGTAAACAGTTATAAACAAGTTTTCAAGATCTCTTTTAAATAAGCAATAAACTAATCCTTGTCATAGACATATAGGCACCCATGTCTCAGCTGTTTGAGAGCAAATTGCGTAAGACAGTGACTGAAATACCTCAGTTTAAAAGCACCATCATTGTGTTCATGTGAAAATGAAAACAAAGACAACCAAATACTGAGGAGGCTGATCAGCACAGATAACACTAAAGTACACACAAAATAACCAAAGTCCCCAGTTCTTGGTAGCATTCCTATTTGGGTTGGATTTTCAGAGAAAGCATACCTGCACCCGCCAACTCAGCTTTTAGGTGCTCTTGCTACAAATGTCCTAAGTAGAACCAGTTTCAATCACTGTTTGTAGACCCAGGAAATTAAATTATGGAGAGAACTCAGCCATGAGTAACTTTTTCCCACTCTCAGGCTGAGAGCTAAACAAAACGGCTCTAGACTACACATTTTCTGACCCAAGGAAAGAGGCCCCGGAAGAATAAAAATTGCAACAACACATGAACTTGGAAAACCTGCTTGACTAATAGGAAAAAAAGACATCCAGGCAATAATCCTGACCCAGTCTAACTTTCAGCACTGCATGGTTGGTAAGGCAGCCACTAGCAGCTGTCCCAGCTAATAGTTCTACCCTGGTCTCATCTTGTTATTTTGGTCTGGATGTGTCCTGATGAGCTGGGGGTTCGTATTTAGGCACCATCCGTGTTCCTCCTCCTGGAAGTGGCCTCAGCACTGGCCACAACTGCTGCTTGCAAGTCACAGCTCTGCTGCCCACCCCAGCCACTGCAGTCCTGGCAGACCACTCTCCTTTTTGTCTCCCCAGCCTCTTCAGCTGTCTGGGGACATTACAGACCCAAGGGTGCCACAAGTTTATTTTCTTAGGAGGTAAAGCAAGGCCAAACAGCATCTACATCCGGTGCCTATAAGCAAAAGAAAGATACACTATTTTATTTTATTTTCCCCCCTCTCTCTCCCATCTTGCTTGCCCATGGCTCCTTCATCCTGGGCATCAAAGCCTCACAGGCTTTTTCTCACACTTCTCTTGGCTCTCTATCACTGAACACAAATTTAGTCCCATAGACCTTTATTTTAATGGGATAGTTGTAATCCAAAAGCTACAAACAGACATCAGCTGAGATGCACCCCGCTCCAGTCAGCAGCTGGCACAATTTTTCTGCTGGAGGAAGAAGTCTGAGAGGGGTTTGTACCTCTCACAAGTGAGCCCTTTCTGTGGTCTTTGGCCACTGGGATCTCATTAGACATGGCACCATCAAACATGCAGAGAACATAAAACCAGAAATATTTAGTGTATTTATAATATACAAAAATATCAAGGAGTTTTCTATACGTGAGTGAGACTTCAAGGAGTAAACAGTAAGCTATGCAAGCAGAGTAAAGAATAACAAACTGTTGTCTGCTTCCAGTCACTTCAGGGAAAAACGGAAGACTGCAATGGGCAGCAAAGAGGAACCTGGGGACTCCTGCTCTCCAGGCACTTACACTAACTACATGAAGTCAAATCTACAGATATTATCGGTTTCCTTCACTCTAGCAGAAGAACTATCTATGACAAGTTTTCTGGTTCCAACGCCCCCTTCTCCCCCAGTTTTTGTTTTTAATAAAGAGTATTTGTGCCAAGACTGAAAAATGCGACAGATCTCTATCTCAAGTTCCACAAGAGTGGAAACTTGATATTTATTGTATTACTGAAGAAACAGAATGTAAACAAGTAACTAAAGACCACTGTCTGTCTGGGTATGTCTGGAGTGCTCCTGCTAGCCAGTTTACTGCTGTCCACTAATTTTGTACTATCCTTGTCAGCAGAATAGCCAAGCTGTTTCTGGGCTGCATTGTCAGATGAACATCTAGTAGCTTGAGTCCATGTGGGCTCATTACCTTTGGCAAAGTCCCAATATTTTCTGACCATTTTGTGTAACTACCTAGTGCTCTGAAATCCCAGAAGGTTTATTAGCTCACTGCTCAGCCAGGCAGCAGCATGCAGCACCTCCTGGATGTGAACCCTTGCGGTTACCGTGATGGCAGGGTAAGGGAACTATGGGCAACACAGAAATCAGCAGATGAGATAAGGAAGGTAAGACATGGGGGCAGAACCTGGATAAGCTTTTGTCTCATGATATTTGGTAGCTTCAGAAAAGCGTTCTACCACTGAAACACAGTGGTGAGTATATGGGACGCAGAGTCCCGGTGGCAGAGCCAGGTCAGATCAGGGCCAGGGGCCTGTTAACTCTGGATCAGTGCCAATCCACGGGACCCATGCTGACACAAGGAGAACTCCCTAGGTTCTCCCTCCTGCTCCCAAGTCCCTCACTGTCCACAAAGCTTACTTGTCAATGTGCAGGCCCTTATAGGTACTCAGAGGTGTTTTGATTCTGACATCATGCCCAAGCTGATAAGCCTTGCTGAGACCCACAACTGTGGGAAATGCAATCCATGCAAACAGTCAGATCCTGCAGGATCTGTGAGTCGGAGCTCCGTGCTTTATTAAAGTGCTAATGGTAATGGTAGATGAGCTCTTTCCCAGAGATGTTACAGCCATGACCACTAGAAGCAGGTCCAAACCAGGTCTGCTCTGCCTTCCTTCTCTTGGCATGCTTCAGTACCCTCACACAGAGACTGCACCACTTGTCTAAGCAGGAAGCATGAGGACACTTCCCATGCCACCAAGAAAACTGGGGTCAGGATGTTCAAAACCTACATAAAACATTATACCTCACAGGATTGTCCCAGTTCTCCTTTCCATCAGATACCACTGTAGCTTCACTGCTCCATTGGCATCTCCCGTGTACTGAAATGTTCTGAAATGACTGACTCCACACTTCCTTTCCAGACATCATTTTTGTCTGTCCTGCAAGCCTGATAGAACTTTCTGCACCTGAGATGTCTGTCAGATACACAGAGGTGTCAAATCTACACAGTTAAAGGGTTCCTTCATTGTCTTGGGGTGATTGTGAAGGACTCATGTCCAGAATACCACCAGGCTCCACTCTCTTTTCCACACTGATACATCAGCAAAGCTATCGCAAACAAAACCACCGAGGATATCTGACCCTTTGACAACTGTACACAGAATTACTGTTGTGCTGTTGATAATACCTATGTTTTCATGATAAATTCCTTGCTTTTAGGTTTACAGAGTGTGTCAACAGTGCAACTAATAAACAAGAGACAGAGATCAGGTATCAGATGAACCGAATGCACTCAAAAGTGAGAATGGTGTGTATCATATTGGATACCACAAAAACCACAGGAGAAATGTACTAAGGGAAAGACTGACGCACTTGTCACAGGAATACCCTACATATCCCTGTCTCTGTATTTCCATTCCTTCTGAGTAGTAAGAAAGCCAGGCCTGTTCTTACTTTGAACTTGGACAGAAAAATAAGCAGGGTGACTCATCAAAGAGCTGGTTTGTCCTTTCTTGTGCATTATAGTTCTGAGTGACCAAAGGAGGTCCAGACAAAATGGGTAAAAGATAGGTAGAAATTACATATTTTGACAGGAAATTAATTATTATCTAATTCTTCCTTAGCAAAATATTCCTTAGAAAATATATAAGCTATACTTAACTGAAATAAAAAGACACTTTTAAACTATGAGTCTTCCAATAATTTATCGTAGTGACAGAAACATTAGACTTTGAGTGAGTATTCTAATTTTTAAATAAGTGTCATTGTGTCTTTTTCAGAGAAACATAAATCACAACAGATCACAGAAAGGCTGATGTGAGGAAATGACCTCTGGGAGTCATCTGAACCAAGCCCCCTGCACAAGCAGGGTCACCCAGACACGATTACCTAGGACTATTTTCAGACGGCTGTGAATATCTTTAAGGAGGTACATGCTACAACTTCTCTGGGCAACCTGTGAGAGTGCTCAGTTACCTTTACAGTAAAAAAGTGTTTCTTGATGTTCAGAAGGAATCTCTTGTGTTTCAGGTTGTACTCATTGCCTCTGGTTCTGCACTGGATGCCAACAAAGAGAGTCTGGTTATTCTTTGCAGCCCCCCTGCAGGTAATTATATACATTGATAAAATTCTCCCTTTTTCGTATATATCTTCATTCCCTTGCTGTGTAAGATGCTCTTTATTATCCAAATATAACCAAACAAACTGAATTGAAAAGCTGGCAAAGCTATCTTCAGCAGTAAGTCCACAGAGCATGTATGAATGGGCATTAGATATGATCAAAATGGTGTGATGATGATCCTTGGTTTTAACCCAAATGCTAGACTGGAAAAGAATAAAGAACTGATTCAGAAAATGAGTCCTCAGTGCATGGAAGTTCTGCTGGCAAGTGGCCTGTAGCAGATGCCTTGTTCTTCCTGCATAGCTCCCCATGAGACAAGACCAGAGCCCGGGACGAAGGAGGCCCAGTAGAGATGAAAAGCAGCACAGTCCATGCCTCAAACTCTCTCTGTTGGCTATGAGGACAGTGGAGGATGACTTCTGGAATGACACCACTTACATTATTTCCACACTGTCCGTCAGGGCTGGACTAGAAGATAAGAGGGATGTGAAGAGGGTACTCAAAGCCCTAGCAGTGGGTGACTCAGAAATGACAGCATTCCAGTTGGCATGCAAGAAGGACTGCTTGGGATGCTTCCTCTTTTCTTTGTCTCGCTGCAGTGAGAGGAGACCTTCTTGGGACTAGCAGAGGAACAGTCCACTCCTTCTCCTAGGCAAAGATCTGAGCCATCTGTCCTTACTCCACAGATGGTCACAAGAAACAAGTCAGCTACTGGAAGGGGAAAGAGCTCTTTTCTACCAATGATTTCAGTTTCTACATGGCATCAGCTTTCATGAAGAGTTTAGGAAAGATGGCACATGCCATAGAGAAAAAATATCAGAACACAGAGATTGGTTGAGGAGCAAGACACACTTAGAGATGCTGGTAGAAGTCTGCAGGTTTCAATAGCTGGTTAATGTGTGTCTCTGCAATCTGCTCAGAGACAGATCTCATGCTGTAGCTACAGTTTGAAAACAGGGGATAAGAATGTAGTAGAAGTCTTACAGATCTGTCTTTTGTAATGCACAATGAATATCTGCCTCTCCTGCTTCCCTCTCCCAACATCATCAGTGAAGGTAAGATTACCAGTGGCAGCATTGAGAAGTATCAGCTCCAGCCACAGTCTTTCTCCATACTGGGAAATGAAGGCTTGAAGATGGAAAGCTTCCAAATTGCTGCAGAACACCACCAGAAATCACCATTGCTTCATTTTTTTTCTTCCTGCTGAGACATGTCATCCTTAAAGCTGTGGGGAATGCTATTGCACAAGGCTGGCACAGCTAAGGCAAGAAAATTTCCCGACCATGACAGCCACCACTGACACAATCTGCAAAGCTCTTTGTTCAAATATGGCTAAGGGTATTCTAGTACAAGTCCCCTACCCTAAACAGCTTTGCCAGGCGGTTTTAATTAATCTTGACACTCTTTGGTGCATTAGCCCCTAATATAAGGAATAAACAGGAATTAACACAAAGCAATGAGCAGCTTGGGGCTGTCTAATTCTAAAGACGGTGTCGTATCCCTTGAAGAGCCTTTTTATAGAAAAAAATCACAGGTTATTCTGAAAAGCTCTCTATAAGCTTTGAAGGAAGAGAAATGACATACAAAGTTGAGTTCTGGTTTGGGACGAACATGTACTTTGCCTTCTCTTCAAAGATTTGAATGTAGCAAAACCAGATGTTTTAGAAGTCTGCAAAGCATCCATTGGATAACTTCATAAGGCTTTATTAAAGGTAGATATGAGCACTTAATTTCTGTACTGATTAGTTTTTTGGAACCTTCATGTTCCCCAGCCCACATTTTCTCCAGGAAAACATAAGAAAACTGCTTTGTGGCTCACATCATACCTACCTTTCCACTGAAGAACTAAGCCATGCTGGACAAGCATTAGCCTACCTTGGTCTAGCCATGTGGGAGCGCTAGTTTCAGGTAAGAGGCTACTAGTGAACTGAAGCAAGGCCTAGTTTTAAGCACAAGACCCCCCAGAGTGAACCCAAATAGGGCAGCAAGAATGATGGGAGATTTAGAAATAATGATGTCTGGAAAAAGACAGAAAGAGTGTCTTTTTTTCTGGTTTCCTCTCTTTTCTAGGAGAAACTTAAATCCTACATGTTAGAATGGAATGGTGATTACTAATTTCTAGTCTTTACTGAGAAAAGGACCAGAATAAATGGACTTGCTTAGCAGAAAACAATAATGGGAAAGCTTTTAATAAGTTATTGAAGCACTTAAACAGGATAAAAAAGGAATTTCTGGAACCTCACTGTCAGTCTGTCATCTGCCTATGGTCTGCATACAACTGGCAGTGTCTCAGTGCAGGGATTTGACCTAGAGAGGATAATCTCATTAAACCTTGCACCTCACCCTTATAGAGTGGATGGGCCCTTCCATGGCAGATGTAGTGATTAAAGATGGCCTTAAAGGAAACAGCTCTACTCACTCCTCCAAACAGCTTTGATCCATTTCTTCCCAACCCATTCTCCCTTACTCTTCTCCAAGATTGCACTGCTTTAATCCTTTTCTTCCCTGCCCACCCAGAGAAGAAGATGGATGAATTGTAAGAACAGCAGGTGCTCTCTGCAGGCAGAAGCAATGCATGCCATGGAGCAGGACTTCAGGAGGCGGCTGCATGCTTCCATCTGCAGCAGAGGAGGTTTCAGTGTGAAATGAAGCCGTCTCCTCGCCGATATTCACAGCTGAGAAAAACAAGCATGACACATGAAGCATCACAATCATGGATTGCTCTTTTCAGATCTGTAGAGTATTCCTGCTTCTGTCTTTGAGGCTTCGGTAGTTATGTGCCAACTGCATCTGTCTCCCCACCACAGACTGTGATTTCCCAGAAAAAGGAATGCACAGGAAAGAGGACATGGCTAGTTTCCTTTCCATGGTCAATTGATTCTGCAAGAAAAGGAGACAAGGCATACCTCTCTTTCCTAGCTGGAGTGCCTATAGAAGAACAACTGGAAGATGTATAGAAGGGGGACCAGATTCTGCTTTCAATAGTGCGTAAAAAGTTGCTTAGTAGACTGGAGTTCTCTCCAAGGAGTTTCATTACATTCCATTACAAACCCAGCTATTAGATAAACGCCTGCTTGATATTATTTCCCCAAATCAAAAAACTGAAGTTCAATAACACAGCATAACCACCCTTGTCATCCAATCCATTTTAAATGACTCAGACTGTCTGTGCTGAATAGAGGCCACTCATTTTCCACTTCTGACTCTACATGATGTCCCTGGAACTTTGATCACCATAACAACTCTTCTTTACAGAAAATAACGTGGTATTCCCCCAAAACAAGGTAAGTTTGACAGCTGTAATCAACACCTACCTTTTCCTCCAAAATGAGTTAAGTCCACACCAAATAGGACATTTGAATTAGGCCAGGTAAACTAAGCTGAAGTTTGCTGAGTTTCGTTTTACATGCTGAGCTGCATGATGAATAGGAGATTCACTTACAGCTAAGGAGGAGAAAGAAAAAACCAACCTTTTGAAAAACAGCATCAGGAAGCAAACAGGATCCACAGTGACACTTATGGCATCCCTATAACCCCCGAAGCCAGGCTACAATGGTTTCCTCAAGAAATGTGGTGTTCCTAGTTCCGAAAACTTCCTAGTCAGTTAGTTCCCTGCAGGCAAGAGCCAGCCCAATAACTTTGCCCAAACACATGAGCTTCCTGTACCTGCTAAGCCATCTGCTACTCCATCTCACACACAACTTCAACCTTCCTCTCCTTTACAGTGCCCAGCGTTCAGAAGCCATTGCCAGAAGAGTCGGACTAACACTAGATAACAAAAGCTAGAGTCCCTCCATAAATGACACACCCAAACTTTTTTCTCTAGAGAACTCTTCAATTTCTCCCCTCTATTCTGTCAGCGGTGAGGCCACACAGTGTATCCAGTTTATCTTGCAAAATTTACACATCCTGTTTTTCGAAGGAAAGCTTTAAGAACAAATGTGAGAAAAAAGGCAAAACACCTCATGTAACTTGCAGAAAACCCAATAAAAAATTCAAAATTTTTTCTCTCATGCTGTTTTCACAGGATTGCAAAAAGCTAAAAAACCCAAACCCCCCCCAAACAAACAAACAAAATGAAAAAACCCAAACCCCAAAACAAACCAAACCAAAAATCCATAACAAAAGCTAAGGTAACTGATTATTTGTCCTTCTTCATATTCACCAGTAGCAGCTCATCTCGAAATAGGGCATATACTCTGGGAACAGGGAACATTTATCATGCCTAGCTTAGTCTGCCATATGAACATACCTGACATCAAGTACCGTGCTGTGGTACAGCACTGCCACCCATGGTACCAGCAATTTGTCTGCAGTACAGCCTCAAGAGGGAGACTTACCCAAACCACTAACCTAAACCACTTGTGTCTTCTCTGTTTTTCTTAGCCAGACTTAGAAGTATTCAACATCCATTTGGGGTCTTCCCCACAAGTCAAAGCAAGCTAAAAGGGAGATTACCATTTTAAACCATGCTTAGCATTTTACCACGTTTGAGGAGAGATAGGTTTCTCACCAGCATCCTATGTGATACCACCTTCAAGACTGGAATACAAATCTAAGTCCTGCAAACAGCCTGCTAGATTTCATTTCAGTTCTTTTCACGAATACTAAAGCATTTTTACTGAGCACAGCACACTAAGAGCCTCAGGTTAGAGCTTGTTAGTAGACAGCAGCTGGCTACGAGTCTACAGCTGCAATGGCATTTCAGAGAACACCATTTCACTGTACATTTCTGGCCACTGGCATTCGCACCAAAAGAAGACATACATTCCACAGCAGTCATCACAACTGAAGCTCTTGCAGAGCATAAAGAGCTACACATGACTATACAAAAACTGTGTGCTTTAATCCCATTTGGTTGAAAACTTCAGTCATCTAATGAATGAACAAACCCAACTATTAGATAAACTCCCACCTGAAATTACTTTCCTGAATCTTAAAGGGAAGTAGTACTCTCAAACATAGGGGAGAGGGGGAAAACCACTGATTTTCTACCACCTTTCCCTCAAGGGTTACTTTCCAAATTTAAACGTTTCAAGGCAACTTATGAGATCCATACTATATCTATGGATCAAGGTAAGATGCAGGAATGACCATTTGAGGAGGACTATCCCTTCTGAAACCTCCTGGCTGTTAAGTTGGCTTGCTTGTATCACAACACCCCTTTTGTAAAAGAGTAGGCAGAAAAAGGTTTAAGCACTCCTACATTCCAATGATCAACGAAAATAGGAAAGAAAGCAAGAACTGCAATTCAGACACAACAGCATATCTGGTATTCCACTTTTTAGTTCAATTCAGCTGTATCTGAGAGTCACCACAAACCATCAGATACGATATTTCCTGTTCAAATAACTGAAGACATGACACAATGTAAATTAATTGCAAATAATTATTGGTCAAAAAATTGAAATCTCAAATAGAATTGCAGAAATTACTGTACTGAAATTTCTAGGAGTGTATTTCCCCCAAGGGTTCCACAGAGTAGAATTACAACTAGAACAAAGACTTAAGTAAACATTGTTTGTTATCCCTCACTAATTATATCTGTCCTTAAAAGTTACAAGAATGTGAATAACATTAGCAGATCATGCTGGAGCAGGAGAGGAAGAGGGAAATGGGATGCACTGTCATTTTAGCCATTAGTCAGAAATCTATTTCCCTTGGTTCAATTGTTTAGAACACATGAAAAGCTCAAGTTGCTGTGACAATATTATAACTACTTACCATGATTTTTTTCTAACATTAGCTTCTTTCACTAAGAACCTAAAACAATACCAGAATTTGCATGTGACTTTCTGTCCTTAAATATACAGCATGAACTTCTTAAGAGCAGAGGTGAAGAACAACACAAGCAATAGTTCTGACAGTTCAAAACTAACAAGAAGTTTGCAAAAATAACATTATTGTGTGCTTCTCACCATTAGTATTATCTGTGACCTAAATAAAAAAATAAATTAAAATACATTATATATTTATAGATATATAAATATATAATATATAAATATAAATTTATATTTATCTATATAAATAGTATTATGTTCTGCATGACCAACCAATTTATATATATATATATGCCTTTTCACCAAGCAATGGTTAATTGTAAAAGGAAGTGGATTCAATTTCCAGGCAGGCATACTATTAAGGCGTCCTGAACCTCTTACTCCCAAACCAGGAAAATTAATCTGCACATCTGGACTCTCAATGGAAAGCAAGCAAAGGCTTTCCATTTGCAAAAAGTGGCACAGAGAGGAGATTTAAAGAGAATTCTTGAGGAAAAGTTGTGCAAGAAAACTTGAACTATCAGAATCTTGGTGAATGGTAGATGAGCTTCCCACACTACAGTGACTCTGGCCATAGTCCTGATGTAGGCTTCCAACTCCTGCGAAAGACAGAGGGAGCCAGATACAACCTCTTGTCGGATTATGCCCCTGTGTAAAAATCCAGCCCTGAGTCCAACTGCTGCCCAAGGTGATCTCTTGCCTCAGAGGGATATGCAAACCTGCTCCATCCATAGGGGCAGTCACAGGAGTGTAGTCAAGGACTGGCTAGCCATTTGTAAAGGCCTGCTCTGCTGCAGATGCCTCTTGCTTCAAGGCATGGCAGTACCTGTCGCTTCATGGGAAGAATGGGAGGGGTGGAGGGACAAATGTGAAGCATTTTACTGCTCCTGGGGTCAAAGTGAACCGATGGTACAGTTCCACTGTAAGGTTGTGATACGGCCAAGTTGCACAATCTAGGACTGTACAGGCACACACTGGCAAATCCTTCTGGAGTTTATCAGCTGGTCCTGGTCATCACACACAACAGATGCCTGCCCCTGGGGTAAAGTGATGATGCAGACAGCCCTGTACGGACACATAAACTGGTACCCTTGGTGGTATTGACACCATGATGCTTGTTTAAGGGTGCAGATATGACATTACAGCATAGAATGAAGAGCAAGGATTTGATAGAGGCCAAAAACATCACTTGAGGCAAACAGCACTCTTGGCAAGACTCCTGTCATGTCTCCCAGCTCTGAAATTGGACAGGGTTGTTGGCGTGGTGCACTCATTCAGATCCACACTTTTAGGCATGGCCAACAGAAGAGATGTTGATGACAGACGACAAGTGCCAAGAAACAAGATTGATGTTTTCTTCTGAAACAGTGCACCAGATAGCTGATGCCTGACAAGACTCTGCAGAAATGGGAGATGGCACACTATCCTCCTGCTCCAAAATCAGTCAGCTTCCTTCCCCTGAGAGCACTTGTCCTGTCGGCAACATTTCAGAGAAGATAGATAGTAAAAACTGCTTTCTGCCTAGGGTTGGTATGCTGATTTCAAAGCTCCAATGTGCCAGAAGAATTTCCTTAGGATTCCCTAGGGAAAAGATTATATGTTACTTACTTCACCCTGTTTTATTACTGGAATATCAGAATTAGCGCCCTAGCGAAAATGACTGAATGCGAACACTTGCACATTCTTCTAAGTATGCCATCTCAGTCTGGTTTTATTCTGGTTTGTCCCCTTTATTTCTGGAGAGTAGAAGTTCTGTCTCTTGCAAGCTTAGAAAAAAGATAACAATCCCTCCCCAGCTCAAGTGGTGAGTATCTGGGAAAGCAAGGGACAAAGTCAGAGTGGCCAGAGCTGACCTGTCACATCAAAACTCTAGCACTTTACCGGCTTTGAGATAATTTCAGGATACTCAGCATGAGACCTGCTAGTACTATGTACCCTGTATTTACAAAGGATGCCAAAATTTGTCCCCAATATCTAAAGTGTCCACCAAGGAATTAAGGCAATTCCGTAATTAATTGTATTGTGCTTTATAATTAACAATAAAATCTAGAAGTATTTAATATCTAAAGGGAAATACCACCTTATTCCCCCTTCATTCCCTGGAGTCAATCAAATCAGTCCCTGTAGCACTGCATCTCCCCTGCATTAGCTTTCTAACCTGGCCATTGCTTTCGTTGCAGTGCTACACATCTGGCTTTCGTGGGCCATCCCAACACACCATGAACCCCATCACAGAAACACTCAAGAGCAGAGCACTGCATAGCTAGGGTTTTGTCTTCTATGACATACATATTGGATCACAAAGGAAATCACTTCAGAAAAAGTTTCAGAGTTTTCAGTGTGTGTTGTTTCAGAGCATTTTTTGATAGTAAAGTTACCAATCACTGTCTCAATTCTCCTGTAAATCACAGTGAAGAGGATGGCAAAGGCATAGTGAAACAACACTTTGGCTCTATCTTTTCCATGAAGCCTTGTACTGCCAAACACAAGCTTTGTGCCTGTTCCTGAACTGTACTGACCTGCTGAGATAAAGAAAGACCAAACTTTGGGTTTAGATGAGGAAAGGGAGGCCTCTGAGACAAACTGCAGGATTTCTCAAAGGTGTCTCTGAAGTAAGGAAAAGGTAAAGGAGGAGACAGAGAATGAAAGGCCAAGGATGACGGCAGAGGAAGGTGGAAGTATTAAACTTGCTAGATGACCTGGTAGAAGAGAGGCTTGAGATGGTTGAATGGCATATGTCTGTTAAAAATGCCAGCTGATACAGAGGTAACATGGCATAGAGCAAAGGTGAACAGCCACACCCCACGAGGACAGGTGTAAGGCCCCAAACAACTCGCTTCACAAGGTTTTTGACAGGGCTTATGGTTGTTCAGGTACCCTGAGTTAGATGCATAGGAGAAATACCAACAAGTCTCAGGAGATCAAAACAACAAAAAAGAGTTTACTGGCAACTTCAGTAAATCAGAGAAACTTCGGCAAAATGTTTAGGGCAACATTCAGTTAACATACAACACCTCTTGAAGAATTAACTTGGCCCATTCAAATTAATGAACTTTGAGCCTGTTTGATTCTAAGTTACCCAAAAATTCCAAGAAGAGGAAAGAGAAAGAAAGAAAGAGAGAGAGAAAAGCACACATATAGCTTCCCACGCCGGGGTTCCAGCAGTGTTCAGATAGAAATTCCAAGAGGAGGTAGGGTCAAGATGTCTGATTACATCATGTTCAGCCTTAAATACCTGTTGGTCTTCGTATCTGGTTCCTATCTTCTAAGCTACAGTATTCCCAAACCCGATTTCTATCAGCATGTAAGTGTTTAAACCACCACCAGGTTGTTATGGTTTAACCCCAGCTGGCAGCTAAGTACCACACAGCTTCTCACTCACTCCTTGACCCCAGGGGAATGGGGAAGAGAATCAGAAAAAAGCATCAAACTTGTGAGTTGAGATAAGAACAGTTTGATAATTGAAACAAAAAACCTGACAAAATAATAACAGTTATGATGATTATAGTAATAATAATAGTAATGAGAGAGAGAAAGGGATAGTAAAACAAACCACAAGAAAGACAAGAACTGACAAACACCTGTCCCAATTCTCCCCTTCTTGAGGGAGCAAAGTGCTTTTAGATCTAAAAATTGGGTTGCTGTCTTCTTACAACAACCCTGAGGAATGCAGTCTACTCCAGTAACTCTATTTCGTTTGTAATATTATCTCAAATTCTCCCTTTTCCTCAATTGGAACTTTTACTGTTAGCACAGTCCATAATACCTGCACTCTTGGTAACACTTATACTTTAGGAACAAAGTCATGCCCATGAAATACCTACAGCCAAACTATTTTCTGGGGGAAAATGAGAGACTGTATGGTACTCCCCACCAAGATGTAAACTTTATGGTAGGATAAGAAAGAAGCTGTTGATTGTGCAGTGCTCTCATTCAGCTGTACAATCCCTCTGTTCCTCAAAATTCTCCATACGGAACTGGTAGGTCTGGGTTCTCAGACTGGACATCAAATTAGAGTTTACAGTAGTGAGTATCTCAAATTCAATGAAAATACAAAAAATGTGCCCACGTCTACCTTCCCCTTACTCACCATATGCATATACCAAGCACACGCAATTTGCAAGTGCTGCTCTGACAGTCTGAAATTCGTAAGGACATCGAGAGCATGAGTAAACAATTGCTCTACACCTCTGTCTTCCACAGCTTTAGTCAACTCTGCCCTATCCTCAGGTTATGGGCAGCTGCTCTTTGGGATGGGGCAGTTTAAGGCTGCTCCAAGTATCTCAGGAAGCTCTCCACATAAGAACTGAGAACTGAGATAAGGACATCCCTGATCAGCAACACCCTTTTGCTCATCCACATCACAGCCTGGCACTTGTTCCCGTACCACTCTGCTTCATACGATGGAGGCTTCTTTAGGAAACAGCCTCATTTACCCTTCTCAGGCAGTCTCTTGTTGAGGGCTGCAGAGAAGGAGCAGGTTAGGCAGAGAATCAGTGGCGGAGCACTGTGGGATTGGCTCTTGCCAGCCACACTCGCTCCTGATGCCTGCACTGTCCAAGTGAGCTGTGTGCAGGGATGAGATGCACTGGCGTAGCTTCATATCAGATCCATGAGCTTTTACCTCATAGAAGAAATATCCTCTGTCTTATACAGGACTCAGAAAAAGATCAGGATGATTTCCCTCTCCAAAGGAGACAAAAACAAAGGTTTTGTCTCCTTTGATTTGAGCTTAGCCTCTTTAGCAGTCCTAATCCTCTCCTAGAAAAGCTCCAGAATAGTCTCATGAATGTGCAATTCCCCCTTTATCAGTCAACACACCAGACAGAGGAAGGTAGCAGGCAATTTTCTGAAGAGAATATGGTTACCATACTGTCATAACTCAGAGCCCAAGGTCAAAGGAAGAAGCATTTGGTGCTCCCCTGCTATTGCATCTCTCAGGATGAAATATTTTGGATGCTTACCAGCGGAAGTGCTACACACAATCATGAAAGCTCATGGGCTGTGCAACACATCACATTCTTCATATATGTGTCAATAACCTTTTTTCAACTCTGAGCCCTCTACAGCTATAAACAAAAATCCACTGTACTAATACAGTGATACTTCCTTTGTACCTAAATCCAGTGTTTCTTAACAACTTTTCTGACAGCATGGCTTTTAATTCAGTTACAGAGCTGTGCATCAAGCATGTTTTCTATTCACTGGAGTACGTTACTAAAAATACTTATTTAAAATAATATATATATATTCTAAATGCATTTTCCTTTGGGCTTAAAAGTCTAGGTTCCAGGTTGCATGCACCCCAAATTTCTGTAACTATGTGGAAAGAAAGCATATTAGTGTCTTTCAAGTTAGACATCTGTTTAGAATGTTTTGCGGCCACGCTAAGTCTTAAATCAATTTGGTTATAAAAACAAATATTCTTTTCAATATTAAAATAAAAGAATGGGGATGATTTATTGGTTGGTTTTAGCAACTCACTTGTCTGAGGAAAGATGGACCATGTGGAACAAACTGACTTAAAAATTCACTGACATGATGCAGTTATTTATTGATTTTTCATAAGCAATAATGACTTGTAAGGGCTCTGCTCTGCCTGTTGTTTCAGCACCCTCTTTTAATACTTAGGGAAATCAAGTTTGTTTAGCTGACTATGACTTCTTACAGTAAATTAATTATATGACAAAATGTACTTGGTATCTCATAATGTGTTGTTATAAATATTTTCTTATAATTTTCTTTCTGCTTACTTCCATTTGGAAAACAGAGTTTAGATTTCTAAACTTTTTTTTCTTTTTCTGCAGTCTCTACATGACTGAATTAAATGTTTCTTCTCGCATTTTGCTGCAATTCACAGGTTCATATGGATTTCTATGTAAGACAGGTCAGGGGAATTGGTAGAAACAGAACTGGAGCACACAGAAGCCAGAGAAGGATGCAAGAAGTATCTTGTTATAAGCACTCATTCTTCTTTTGAGCTCTCTGCATTTAAGAGACTTGGTTTTTCTTTTTCTTCTCCTTTTCTCCGGTGGCTTGTAAAGGTGCTTCTGTGCTCCAGGCACCCACCCACACTTTCTGTGCTAGATACCAGGTCTCATCCCCACTGAAGTCAACTTTCTCCTTGGCGGGGAAGTGAAGACAAAAGTGACTGAACTTCAATTCCAAGGACACTGTCACTTCCAGAGTGATGCTATCAGAGACCTCAGCTCTACTGCTGCTCCAGGCACCAGCGAGCAGCAGTTTCAGCCTTCTTTCCCCCAAGGCTCCCAGACAGGCTTCTCACTTAGCTAGCAAGCAAGCAAGCAGCGGTCCCTGCATGCAGGCAGCAGCAGCACAGCAGCCAAAGTTCTCTTTTTCTCTCTGTAGCATTCAGAAGCCTTCAGGGAAACATCAGCCTTACCAACCTGCAGCCCTCTAAGGAGTAGGAAATATAAGCAAAAGTAGCTCAGACAATGAAATTTTTGTTGCTATGTAACACTTAGCTGAGGTTAATAAACACAGTCCTTGGAAGTATGTAAGTTTAGAGAGGTACCCAATACCAGCTAAGCACAACATGGAAAATTAAAAAAAAAAAAAAAAAGTGAGCCAACAAAAAACCCAAAAATCCAAACCAAAACAAAATCCCTGGTCATGAAGATGCTTTTTGAACTGTGATTTCACTTCTTTTGCATTTATTATGATCAGCTGATTAAATTGGGGGCTAAATCCAGAGTGAGGACAGCTTGCAGTTTAACAAGAATGTTATCCAAACATCTCATATGCCTTTTTCCCTGCCCTGAAATAGCATAGTTCTGAAACACTATTCAGAGACAAGAAGTTAATTTGAAATTGTTTGAAATTGCTAGCTCTGGCAATCTGGAGACCGAGTGTATTTCAATCACTTTGTACTTTCAGAGTTTATAAAAGCAGTATGGAAGGAATAAGAAGCAACCAGTGTTGCTTCATGAGGAAATGCTTGTGTTTATGAGAATATTAAGAATGTCTGTCTCTTTTTTCAAAAGCGTGTGTTAGTTAAAGGATCAAAAAAAAAATTGCATTGGCTTCTAGCTCTCTGGTAGTTTCCTGCACACAATCACCTTCCTTCCCAGTAGTCTAAAAATAATGGGAAATATTAAAAAATGAGCAAAAGAACAGATGAGCAACTGGTTACATTCAAAAACCTGCAACACTAGAGATAAAATGGATGTTCTGAGTATGTAGGTGCTTGAAATAATGCTGACCATAAGAAGAGAGGTGAAGACTGAAGTCTATAATTATTTTCCAGAAAAGAAATGGGGTTATGTGAGAAATTCATGGCAAGCAGTCTTGAAAGTGAAGGTATGGATGAGTCTAAGTTCAGTGTTCAAATCAGCCTTTTGAATGAACACACATTTTCAAGTAGGAGTTTGGGAGAAAGAAGGCTGATATTTCAAAGACGCCTGCTTTGAAACCGCATTCAGGAAAATTTTAGTAAGTGGGTGAAGCAGTTAAAGTCTCTGGTGTTACAGACTACCAGTGAGTCTCATGAATGGTCAGACTGGGGAGTTTCCTTTAGAATTCCTCCACATTCCCTGCAGGAAGGAGCAACGGAGGAGTAAGGAGAGCACTGACCCACTGCATCTATGGTGAGTGATGGAACTTACTGTTCCATTTACAGTTCCATTTTAAAAATAGATGCTGGGCAAGTAAGCAATTAAAATTCAAGAAGGAAAGCAGAACTATCTGGCGGTTGTTCAGTAAGCCTAACTCGTATAAAAATGATCTGCACATAGCTGGTATAAGTATAAACAGTCAGAAGCATGAGATTATGAAAAACAATTCTTGCCTGGCAAGTATAACTACTTTTAACAAAATGTAAAATCCAGGGAGTGAGGAGAACACAGCACAGATATTCTCTCTGTAGGCTTGGTCACTCAGCTGTACATGGAATCAGCTCCCATAAAGCATCAGAACCATCGTCTTTGGACGTGTCAATGCAGACAAAAGAGTCCAAATTCCAAGCTGGACATATGCTAGCTTGGGGCCCCAGTCCTGGTCAAACAAGCTCAGGAAGAGATTTGTTAGAGCAACTTGAAAACCATGTGGTGACACCATTTCTTATTCAAAGCCAGTTCACGTCTGGTCAATGATCTCTGATGTACCTTCACGCACCAAGACACCTCCTAGCTCCCTGGTCTCCTCTACGGCATTGAGTTCACCAGGAAGAGCAATGAACAATAGCAGTCCCATGACTGTCTCACCATTATCCAGCACTTTCTGGGCTCCAGCCCCCCACCCCCCAATTGTCTTCTGGGTAAATCACTCCCTGCCAATGGCCTGGCAGCAGAAGCACCATTGTTCCATCTAGTGGAGAGCTATTCAGTGTTGATGGCCTTTGATTTCTCTTTCCAAACATAGGCCTTGCCTCTGCCAGATAGGATTTTGCTGGTACGGGTATGCTGGCAAATCCTCCTGACATAAGCACAGTCTGTAGTCCCTGAAGATTTATTGCGGCCCAAGTGGTCTAACTTGCATTCAATCCTGTGAATATAATAAGTGCAGACAATACCAAAGCCACTCAGAAAATGTCCGATATAAAATATATACACTAATTTACGGTGAAGGCTGCAATCGTAAATAGAATTTGGAGGAAAAGTAAATAACGACGTTCATAGTTTGGCACAGACATGCTACCAGTGTGTCACATTCTGATGGATTGGGGATACGTCTGTGTCGAACTACGAATGCAGTTTTTGCTTTTTGAATACCATTTACAATTGCAACTGTCCATGTGGATTATTGCATCTATTTTTATAGCCAAGGCTCTGTCTGGGAAGATATAACAGAGCAATCAACAACACTGACTGGTTCTATTTTGCTGGAACAATAGTGTTCCTGTGAGCTGGGCTCTTCCATCTTTATGCACAGGACAGGAGAGCTGGGGTCTGGGCTTCCCCTCATGTTGAACATGGGCAACAGAGAGATAGAAGTTTATTATGTGGGTCCATTTGTCAAAATGCAGTTTCCCTTCTAAAACCAAGAGAATAGCAGTCAAGCCAAAGACTTAATAGTGATCATGAGGTCAGGTGGTAGAGCACTCCAGAGAGACAGCTCTGAAGAGCTGGGAAAGCTTGGAAGCCACAAGAGTGCAACCATGGAGACTGACCATCGAGCTGGGGCCACCCTCCTCACCCGCTCAAGGAGGAGGCTCAAGCACTCTCTAGTTCCTCTCCTCCTTTTCCCCATTAAATGAGTGCTCAGGCACTGCATTTTTATGAAGTCTGTACCACAAGCAACCTGAGAGCAGAGGTTCATATGGATGAAATGCCTATTGGGTCATTCAGACTAGATGAAAGGAAGAAAGTGGTTTACAGTAAGGGTTGTGAAACCCTGGAACATGTTGCCCAGAGAGATGGTAGATGCCCCATCCATGGAAATGTTGAAGGTCAGTTTGGATGAGTGACCTGATCTAGCTGAAGATGCTCCTGCCCCTTTCAGGTGGGTTGGACTAGATGATCTTTAAAGGTCCCTTCTGACCCAAACTATTCTATGATTAGCAAAAGTGGAATTCTTTGCTTTCCTATATTATACGTACAGGAAAGAAAATATTTTTTCCCCTATATTCCTGCCACCTGTACCCTGATAATTGACCTTTCCCAGAGGACTGCCTGTGGATAGAGATCTCAGCCAGCTGAGGCACTGTGTCTGGGGTGAAGATAGCGGGTACAGGGCACTGCTATCTGATGGGTGCTACCTGCCACTGCATCTCCATCTGAGGGGACACCTCGGCAGTCCAGGTCTGAGGAGCAGCAGACAGTTTGTCCCCATAGCAACCAGCCCCAGAAATCGGCTGAGGGTTCAAAGTTTGGATCTCCTTGCACGTCACAAAGGAGAGGACTGCTTTTCACTTTCCTACCTCGGACTTTCTGCATCAGCCTTCTCTGGTTTCGTCTGTCCTCTCCTTAAGCCTCCCATGCAAGGGCCACTTTAGGTACTTACCCAACTCCGGCATCTAACACCGCTCGCAAAAGGCCTTGACGCTTGACGGGGATCCCCTGCCGCTTCCAGTACAAGCCTGAAATCCGTCGGCAAAACGTTCTGGGGAAAGAAAACAAACAATGCTAGTTAAAGAAATTATCCCAGCTGCTACTCGGCTTCCAGGAGACGCCGGTAAATGCGGTGTTGTACTGAAGGCACCGGTGATGCCGAGGGAGCTGTGTTGATGCCGCGGGAACCGCGCAAGACGACAAGCGCAGCGACGCCGGGGCCTGGCAGAGCGGCAGCCGGGGGGCAGAGGCAGGGGAGATTGAGGCTGTTCCAGACATTCCCGAGGCGGGGAAGGACCCGCACGGCACTTTCCCGTTTCAACTTTTCGGGATAGCAGGGCTGCGCGGCGGCGCGGGCAGGTGCACGGGACCGCGGGCAGCGGGGTCCCGGCTCCCCCGGCTCCCCGCTGGATCCCGCGGCGGAGCGGCTGCAGCCGCGGCGGAGGACGGGAGCGGAACGCCGCGGTCCCGTCCGGCGGATCGCGGCTGATCCCGGCGGCCCGGCCGCCCGGCCCCGGGGCCGCGGGAGCCGCCGCAGCAGCGCCCTCTGTCGCCGGCGGNTCCGGCCCGCTCCCGCCGCTCGCTCCCGCACCTCCGCCCTGCGCCGCGGCCGGGGGCTGCTCCTCGCCCGGAGAAACTTTGCACCCCCGGGTCGTGGCGGGGGNGCTGCATCCCGAGAGCTCGCGGCGGGCAGGAGAGAGTTCAGCCTGGGCTGTGCGGGGGAACCGGGGGACTGTCGGCTCCGGCCGCCTCGCCGCTCGCTCTCCCCGCCGTGTCGGTGGTCCCGCCGCCCGTGTCGGCGGCGCTGGGACAGCAGCCGCGCAGGACGCGCCGCGCTTCTTCCATCCGGGCGCCGGTGACGGTCCGCAGCTCCCAGGCGACAGCCCCGGGGGGTACCGGTGCCGGCCGACGCCCGGATGGGTGATGCCCCAGCGGTGCCTCTCTGTCCCGAGGGCTGAAACCGGGGCGGCGGAGGTCTCTGCCGCGGCACCTTGGCCACATCCTTTCCACTGACGCTTCGAGAGACCTTTCGAGGGGAAAACAAGTGAAATAAAGTTTCACATTGCCTCTTTCGGGCCCCAGGTGCACTCGCTTGGAGCTGGACAGGGTGGGTTTGACTTAGGGTCAGCCAGTACTTGCCTTGAAAATAATTTTAAGCGTTTTATAACTTCCGAGCTACGGATTTTTGTTGTGTTTCAGTTTGACGTACCGAAGGGCGAAAAAGCAGTGAGAGAAAGGCTCTAGTGCTTTTTCTGACTTCGTGTTACTTTGTTTAGTAAACAAGAATTTTGCACGTCTTTGGGTGAAGCTGTAGGTTTATTTTTAAAGAAGAATTTAAATAGCATAAATCCAAGTTATATCATGTAAAAAACCTTTTTTGTTTTTTTCTGGAGACAGACACAAACAATGTTTGTGCGTCATTTAGTGAGTTTCTAGGAGATGGACTATTAAACCAGAAAAAAAACCCCAAAAACAAAACCCACCAGAAAAAAATCCAAGAATGTCCTTGATGTTTGGTAGTTGAAGGTTTCAAAAAGACAACCAGGACTGGATTTAAATAAAACTCAGTGATCTTATTGGGTTCAGAAGTAGTCTGCTGAGAAGCATGTTGATGCACATATGTTTGTAGTAGATAAAATAAAACAGTTCTCCTTTATGAACCGTAGAGAGTGTTATGATTCAGGGCTAAGACTAAATCATTTCATTTAAGTGAGAGACTTTAATGACTGACAAGATCAAATTCACTGGCAAGACACTCGGTTAGTTTGCAACCAAGAGCAAGAATTTATTTCCGTGACAAAGTACCTTATACTGTGGATATTAAGATCCAGAAAGAGTTTCCAGTTGAGGTTTTGATGGTGACTTTAACACTGTTGCTCCTGCCGGCATCCCCTGCCAGTGAACAGGCTGAGACACTCCTCACTTTTCACTGCCGCGTCCACTGCGTCTCTGCGCCCGTATGTGTTTGTGACACCCGATTTTTTTGCCATCGTTGACCGTAAACATGTATTCAGGTGTTCTTCAGTCTTGAGGAGAAAATTAGGATTTTAGGGGCTGCGTTGGGCTAGTGTGTAAACACCTCCAGCCCCTGGCTCTGGAAGCACAAAGCTACACAGTCCGTAGGGTGAAGGTGTATGGAGGGGGACTGTTTTGGGAAGAGTGGTGGGGAACAAACACTCATAGGTGAAAAAGTCGGGTTGTTGTGGTTTCAGGATTTTAATTTCAACTGAGCTGCGGGATGGGGGAGGTATGTTATTACCTCAGCCTCCCATCGATTCAGATTTCTGCTCAGGAATTGTAAGGAGGAAATGCATTTCTAGGCCCTGTTTGCAATGTGAGTGTTTTCAAAAACCAGCCAGCCAGTCTAATATTGATTCATCGGTTTCAGCGTATAAAGAGATTTAAACTCCAGCAAGGAGGATTTAGTACTCAGAAGTGATTCTTCCATTAGGTTTTCCTTTCTGTAGGTATATAAAAAAATATAGTAAAGATGGTTTCAGTATCAGGAACTGCTCATATGTAGTTGAATGAGACTAGAGAACTCAATACAGCTTTTGCTGTCGTGTTTTTAAGGGGTTTGATCCAATCTAAGATCCCCCTGAACATGGGGCTCTGCTATTGAATTATCAAAATCCAGTGCCAAATCTTTCCTTAATATTCCTGGTAATTACTGCTGACTCATGCTGACATGTGAGTTCAATTAGCCCCAACTGGAATGTAAAGGATGTGGGAGTGTCTCTTTGTGCCCAGAGACAGCTAGGACAAAGCAGATTTTGGAGGAAAATTCGAGGAATTGCCAAGTTTGGGTAGGAAGTGTCAGCCAGGGCTTTTTTTTACAGTAATGTTTGAATAACCATTAAAGCTGAAGCCCAGGAAGGGGATGTTGGATAACATGGACTTGTCTTCAATGTGGAATAACTGTAGTCCTAACTCAGACATCGCTTCTAATTTGAGTCGTGTCCGCACACACAAACTCATTGCTGAAGAGTGTTGATGTTTTCAGTTTGAATTGGCTTACCCACGAGGAGTAAGCTATAGCTCAGATAACCACAATTCACCAGCTGCTAACCCAATCTGCCTGAATGGTACAAGTGGAATTTTGCTCCGCCCTTCCTGCTCCCACTTTGAAGGGGGCTACCTGGAGAGCAGGCAGCTCCTGCCTGCTTTCCTGGTACAGGCAGAGCACGGGCAGCATCGGTTTGGCCCTGAGGTAGGTGACGGGATATCTGCCCGTGTGAACGTACCCACACAGTTACTGCCTGACTGCCATGTTTGTGACAGGTCACTGGTGGTGGACACTGTCACCACACGGCAATGGCAAAGCGGGACAGGAGGACTCTGCAGCAGTCCAGTGCTTTCTGGTGCTCAGAACAAGGCAGTGCTGCAACAAGGCGTGAGAAGCAAAAAAATGTCTTTGCCCCAGAAATTAATTTCCTGTCAGCTACCAGCTGATGCAAAAGGTCACATATATATGTCAGAGGTATGTGCTAATATGTATATATATACATGTAAATAAATAAATCCAGCCATACTTGGCTAGCAGAAGCAGGAGCTGCTGCTTTTGAGAGAAGCAGTTTTGTTGTTGGCCCTCTATGGAAATTGCCACTAGGAAACGGCAGATCAGAATTTCTACAAACATTTTGAGGCCAAAGCAAAGAAGGTGGACACGATGGCAAATATGCAGTCTAGTGTGTTCCAAGTAGGCACTTTTTTTTCTTAAGAGGAAGGTGACCCTAATGCAGACTTCTGGGTCTGCATGGAGGATAGAAATGTCAAGGTGCTTTGCAAGGATTTTGACTGAGAGTCAGGAACCAGATGAACATCCTGAGACGGAAATGCTTTAGGAGTATGTCTCTGTCAGCCCAGAGCTCACACAGAGCTATTCACAGTCATGTTGGATTTAATTCAACTTACCTTCAGAGTCCTGAACTTTTAGATTTCTGTAGCACGTCCTGTCTGTGTGGCAGTGCTGTCAACATATATATCATAGGTAACTGCAGAACTCAAATTGATGGACTTACAGGGTTGTACAGGTGGGGTGGACAAAATGATGCCAACGTAATGCCAACTAAATGTACCCCAAATACTTATGAACCCCCAAGGTCCCCTGTGCCAGTGTGTGATACAACCATTTCAGCACAGACCAGATAGGATCTGTAGACTCAAGTGCAACCCTCAGGTTCACAGGCGTGCAGCTACAATCACGAGAGACCCAGTGTATCTCTTTCACCTTTTTGAAAAGGTGAACCTTATTCTGAATCTCATCCTTTCCCTCTGAGAGGTTCCTTCTGGTATGCAGAGACAGGGCAAGTGCAGGATGGCTGTGTAAAATTGAGCAAGGTGGCAGTGCTTAGCTGTCTATGTCTCTTCAGTACAAGCATTTGTGAACCAAGCATTTATTCTGTACCCAGGTACTTGTTGCATGAGGCCTGGACCGTATTGTCTGTGCTTTTGAATTAAGGCTGCATCTGCAGGCAACACAAATAATTAGCATGATGCAATCCATATGAAGCTAGGGCTGCAGAACATGGTGTTTGCAATCATGTGTTTGTTCTGTGACTGCAGTGCTGCCTGGTGCACCAGAGCCGTTTCTCTGTATTCAACAGCAATATCTGTGCATGCACTAAATGCATTGGGTATTTATTCCTTACTCTTTAACTGTATTAGTATTGATGCCGAATGGTAGTCGTTTCAGTTTGTTTAGTTTGCTGAAAACACATGCTCACATAAAATCAAGTTTTGTCCTTTCTTAGGACTGTAGAAAACCACCATTAGAGCATTTCTCCCTCTTTTGTAACACTTCAGCTGAAACAGAGTGAAGTTGAACGCGTGGCAGTCAGTTTTGGGGTCATTGTCTCTCTTTCCTGGGTGCTGTTTGCTACATTTGGTAGTGTACAGATCCCTGGGAGTCATGATGCTGAGTAACCTCTTGAACTTTTTCCTTCACTGAAACTTCAAATATTTTGCTCTCACCTTACACTCAGGGCAGCACTGTTTGGAAGGCAGCTCTTCTTGGCCTCGTTTTCTCTCACAGGGATTTGCTTCTCCAAAATGCATTTTTCTGATGTCTGAGAAATCCTAGTGCGCTTGTTAGATTGAGTGTCCCTCTCCTTGTCCTAAAATGAGGAATCATTCCATGGACATCATGCTTTCTTCTTGTTTCAGGCCATTTACAGAGAAACAAAATTTGATGAGGTTGTTTTGTGGGAGAAGAGAGTAGGCATTAGAGATTTTGGAGGGGTATATGGAGAGGACTATCATTCAGGTTGGGACTCCACAGGATCTGTCAGAACTGTTCCCTATTTCATGGATGTCTCAAATGAGGGGTCAGAGCATGTGGGCATCCAGCCTGCAGAGGTTACTAAACAGGTTTCAGGCGCTCTGGAAGATAAAAGTCAAATTCTGAGTGATTTTTGAGAGTCACAACCTCCAGAAAACCAGCCAGGATACAAGTCTATAAGGTTTAGTGCAAAGGTTTGTCTTTAGTCAGTAATAAATTGTGTACTCAAATATAGCACGGGGAATGGCTAAGGAGAAAAAGATGTGGAAACGTGGTGGTTCACAAAACAAACATGAGTCAGTAGCATTGCACCGTTGTAAAAATGGTGCGTAAGAATAGAAATGTTTTTTTCTGAGGTTCACGAATCTTTTTGTCCTGCTCAGCTCAGGTAGGTCCTCAGCTAAAGTATTGCACTCATTTGGGAGCAGGGTACTTGAGAAAAAATGGCAGATAAAACTAAGAGTCCAGAGGAGAGCGAAAGGGATGATCAGATGTGTAAAAACCTAATTTACAAGAAAAGATTAGAATAATTGTTTAGTCTAGTTTAGAAAAGTAAAAGGAAAGAAGATAAAAATCATCAGAAGTATAGGATTAGCTGCAAAGTTAGTTGAATTTAAACTGTAATTTTGGTTCATGTCAGTTAGGGCAAGCAATAATGATAGAATCGTATGTTATGTTGTAGTAAGGAAAATTTAGTTTAAGATGCTTAGGAAAAAAAAGTGATTTTAGTGATAGTTAAGTGCTGGAATAAAATCTCTGCAGTACTCATAGAAACTGCACTTCTTCAGTATAAGCATCATTGGGAGTGGTTTAACAGCTGTGTTGTTACAGCTATGATGGCCTAAGCATGTAAAAAAGACTAGAAAGATGTGGCACTTTTTTATTAAATCAATTGATTTAGCTAGAAAAAACAGAGAAGTCTTTCATGCTCACAAGCCATTTCTCAGATATGCAACCTCTGAATGGTTTTGGTACAGCTGCTTCTGTATGAAGCAGGGAGTGATGTTCTGTACAGTCTCTTGAGGATCTTTTCAGTCCCATTCTCAATGATTAACAAAATCTTTCTGTCTTGGGATAGACGGGTGTTCAGGGAGTGGGGAGGGAAGGCAGGCTATGAAAGCAGATGAAAGAGCTCTCTCCAACCCTGTAATTGGGGAGATTCCCTACGATTTTCACTCCATGAAAAATGCCTGTTTATTACTTTTCAGGAGTGGATGAGAATCAGTAAATCTTATACTAGCTTCTCTATGAGTGTCAGGTGGTTTTAGATAGTAGCAAATGCTTTATGGCATGTAGTATTGTGATAGGATGTGATGTGATAAAGAGTTGACTTTTCTGTCTCAGAGGCAAATAAAATTCTGGGAGTTTTGAAGGCAAGAGGTCAAATTTTCGCCCACCTATTGCCCTAATTATATAAAGTAAAATACTTGCAGTCATGACTTGCTTGTGAAAATTAATACTTTTAAATATAAAAAATCCTGAGCAAAACCAATGAGCATATTGAAAACAATACTGCTAGGATTATTAATGAGAATTAATTTTTATATATTGGCTACTGTAGGGTACTAACAGATATAAATCATATTAGAAGAGAATATTCTAATATTAGAGTATTAGTACTGTAGGTAACTTGAAAATGTATTTAAACATATTTTTGTGTCTGGACATATGTCTCTAAAACAGTAAAAGTATTTACAGTAAAAAGTTCCAGAAGCTGTCAAATAAGAAATGAAAAAGGGTAGGTGTACCCATAGATCTCAAAACCATAATGTGAATATTTTGCTTACAAAGGAGAAATTTGTGTTTCTGAACATGAGGAAAACACAGAATCATAGATGACAGAGTGGTTTGTGTTGGAAGGGACCTTAAAGGTTCTAATTCTTACCCCACTGTTATGGGCAGGGACACTTGCAACTAGGTTAGATTGCTCAGGGCCCCATTCAACCTGGACCTGAGCACTTTCAGGGACTGGGCATCTCCAGCTTCTCCCAGTGACCTGTGCCAGTGTCTCACCACCCTCACAGTAGAGAATTTCTTCTTAACGTTTCATCTAAACCTGCCCTTCACTTAAAAAACATTACCCCTTGTCTTATCACTACATGCCCTTGCGAAAAGTCTCTCTCCAGCTTTCTTGTAGGCTCTCTTTAGGTACTGGAAGGCTGTTGTAAGCTCTCCCTGGAGCCAAGTGCTTCTCCCCAGGGCTGCTCTCAATCCATTCTCTGCCCAGCCTCTGCTTGGGGCTGCCTGACCCACGTGCAGGAACTTGCATTTAGCCTTCTTGAGCTTTATGATGTTTGCATGGGCCTTATACATTGGTAGTTAAGGACCTGCGCTGTGTTTTAGTGCTTATCCAAACCGAGGTGCTGGAGTAGTGCCTTGTCAGCACAGCAGACAAAACTAGCCAGTCTTTTAACCAGTGTAACTTGTTTAGCTGTATTTATATTAAAAAAATAGCTACATCAGGTTTTATTTTTACTTTTGTTTTCAGATTCAGTATCTGAAAGAACAGGAACTTTAGAGTTTCCATTCTGATTTTCATGTATTTCATTAAACTAAAGACTTGCAAGAACTGAGCAAAGCCTGACAGCTCACACAGCGGCCTGGCTGTTGGTGCATATTTCCAAAGTGTGGCCTGCTTCTTTCAAACTAAGTGTTTCTTACAATGGTGGCAAAAACATTTTAAAACACTGAACCGCTACGCTAATAATAATAACAATGTCAATTTAAGCATTAAGCTAACAGAACTTTCAGAGTTCCAGGAGGAAATATTTAATGTTTCATTTCAATTTTTCTCTGCATTCCCATTTTCCATCTCAAGCTTTGAGAAAAACAACTTTTTTCTCACTGAAAGTTTTTTTGGTTTTTGTTGGATTTTTTTTAACCTTTGGATCTTCAGATACCTAAGCTCTGCTGAACCTCTGTTATGGGGCTCTTGTAACTTCATCCTCAGTTACTCTTTTTCTTTCACTGAATAACTGAGTAGGAACAACACAGAAGAGCAAAGCCAGGAGAAGAATAGGATTGCATCTCCTCAGTAAGCTGATTTTACATCTAGGTGTATTACTAGTTTTCCTGCCTGCCTTCCTAGTCCTATATACATTTCATAAGTTTTATAGCAGTCCCCATTTTGTTGGCCTTAGATCCAGGTCTCTTTTGCTTCTTTTCTTAGGGAGAATGCTATGCTGTGTTATCCTGGTGTCACAGAGGCTTCTCTGAGGACAGGCTGTGTCTCTGAGCCAAAGGCAGCCACTTTTGTCTCTTTCCACACTATCTCTAGTGATGCAGAAAAAATGCAAATATATGATACCAATGAATTATATATGATCTATATATATGGAAAAATAGGTATTCAAAATATATGAGCTGTCACATATTTTACTCCTGTTCTGCATTGGAGTGCAACTAAAATCTTTTAAGAAGCCTTTTGTGGAAAAGAAGAGAGAAATCAGGGCAGTGAGAGTACAGTTATGGTGTATGAGAGACTTTTTTGAAAGACTTGGAACTGGATCTTGGCCCACTCTCATAAGAGCACCACCAGCTCACTGGCTACTGTGGAGAGTCTCCCTGAATTTGACAAACAATCCTTTCCTGATGAAACTTCCATTTAAATTCCATTTTGGCTTTACAGTAGAAAACTCGTAGAAATGGTTGCTAGTGTTTCTGTCCTATCTCATCTGTTCAATCCTCTCATCTATCCGTAGCCTCCCTCTGTATAACTCAGGGCTTCCCGTCACGCTGTTTGCATTTACTCCAAAATTGCACCACTGTGGTGGGTTGACCCTGGCTGAATGCCAGGCACCCACCAAAAGCACCCTATCACTCCCCTCCTCAACTGGCCAGGAGAGAGAGAGTGTAACAAAAGGCTCATGAACTGAGATAAGGGCAGTAAGACATCACTCATCGATTATCGTCATGGGCAAAACAGACTCATCTTGGGGAAATTAATTTAACTCATTACAAATCAAAATCGGAGCAGGATATTGAGAAGTAAAACAAATCTTGAAAGCACCTTCCCCTCACCCCTCCTTTCTTTCCAGCTGTACGTCCTCCCTCCCAGTGGCGCAGGGAGACAGGGAATGGGGTTATGGTCAGTTCATCACACGTTTCTCCCACTGCTCAGAGAGAGGAGTCATTCCTCTGCTCCAAGGTTGGGTTCTTCCCAAAGGAGACAGTTCTCTTTGAACTTCTCCAGCCTGAGTCTTTCCCACAGGCTACAGTTCTTCACAAACTTCTCCAATGTGGGTCCCTTTCCACAGAGTGCAGTCCTTCAGGAACAGGCTGCTCCAGCATGGATCCCCCACAGACCATGGGGGGCACTCACTGGACACACTCTCTCCATAGGTCTGCACGTCCCTGCCAGGAGCCAGCTCCAACACAGTCTTCCCACAAGGTCACAACCTCCTCTCAGGCATCCACTTGCTCCGGTGTGGGTCTTGTCCACAGGCTGCAGATGGATCTCTGCATCCCTGTGGATCTCCATGGGCCGCAGGGGCACAGCTGCCTCACCATGGTCTGCACCACAGGCAGCAGGGGAATCTCAGCTCTGGCACCTGAAACACCTTCTTCTCCCCCTTCTTCACTGACCTTGGTGTCTGCAGAATTGCTCCTCTCACGTATTCTCACTCCTCTCTTCTCTGAGTGCAATTTTTTCTGCATAATACCTTTTTTTTTTCTTAAATATGTTGTCACAGAGACACTACCACCATCTCTGATTGGCTTGACCTTGACCTGTGCTGGATCCACCTTGGCGCTGCCTGGCATTGGCTCTGTTGGACATGGGGGAAGCTTCCAGCATCTTCTCACAGAAGCCATTCCTGTAGCCCCCCTGCTACCAAAACCTGGCCGCACAAACTCAATACAACCAAACTTCTAGTCTAGCCTTGTGGGTGGATGCAGGATGATAAATAGTCTTATCAAAGATCATTGTTCTAGTATTTCAAAGAGAACCCCAAACCTCAGACATCTGGAGTCTGATGAAATGACAAGCAGGGTATTAAAACACAGGTGGTTGGGGGAATAACACCAGGAATGCCAGTGAACTTACAAGAGGGTTTGAAGGACCAGTCCTTAATTACATTTGCAATCTGTGGCTTGTTCTGTGACTCAAAGTAGCATGTCTAATTTACTCCATCAAAGTGGTGTGTGGGTGCTGGAGCATATACCACCTTATGGTGGAACAGGGGAGTGGGGCATGAGGATAAAACAACCCAACAGGCAGTCAATGCACAGCCACATGTGTCTTGGGAAAAAACGTGACACAATTAATTCAAAGGGATAGTGTTATCCTTTTTTTTCTAAGGATATTTATCCTTCACTTAGAAGTGAAGGCAAGCTAATGAACTGCACAAACTTGAACACCAAATTAGCTCTAGAAGCCTTATCATGACAGCACAGAGCAAAACCTGGGCAGAACCTGTCTGAGAAATTACATATACAGTTAACAAGCATGCTTGAGTTGTTCGCTGTACTGAGTTCTGTGTTGCCAGCATAAAGCTGCTCCCAAAACCTGAACCTAGCTATAGGTAGAAGACAGCTGAGCTAAGGCCTTGCTACACTACTCATTCATGGTAGAAATCTTTCATTGACCTATCTTAGTGGTTTTAGTCAGATTTGCTATGGAAATGATGCTTATGTTTTCACAATGTCTGCTTTTCTTGTGACCTGTTAGTCAGGTTCCAGCAAACAGAACAGAGGGACAGAGATCTCAAAGATATTATGTTCCTGAGAGTTTAAAAGTGAAACATGCTACGCTAATATCCCTACTGAGGGCAAGATTGCAATGCAAGATTGACTGTCTTGTTAATCATCAAATAATCCATATGGTTCAGACAATATCATAAATGCCCCAGCTGTAGAAAAACCTTTCATCGCTGCTCACGTCTTCCTGTGAAAAGTCCAGCCGCTGTGGCAACCCCATATTTTCCTCAGAAGGGCTGTGGTACAGACAATGGAGGACCAAAGTGAAGCCTGGTAGAAAGAGATCTAACTCTGCTAACTACAAGGTATTGTACCAGACATATATCCAATATTATTTTTTTTGGTGTGTTTTTATATGTGCTACCGTGTGTATCCTTCCTGAAGTGACCGCATGCATGTTAGGGGTTCTAAAAACAGCTGTATTTTTCAAACAACACTTTAAAAAACCCAGCAAAACTGCATCTAAGCTTTTTTAAGAAGTTATTTATTTACATCCTCAAAGCTCAAAAGAAGTGTCCTTGAACTTAATTTCAGGCTTTCTTATATAAACATGTAAAGAAAGAAAGGCTGATGAGACAATTTAGTCCCTGATGAACTTGTTTGTGAAGGAAGAATAATGATTGAAATTATTGTTCTGCAAAAGAAGAAGAGTGTAGCTACATACCCATCCTGTAGCAAAGGGCTGCTGTGTTTTAAAGTCAAGCACTTGCAAATTAGGAAACCCAGGAGTTAAAGACAAACATAAATTCATGAAACATTTAGGATCGAAAAAGACCTCTAAGAACATCAAGTCCAGCTGTTAAATTCCTCACCTCTGTGGACAGGCACTAAACTAAATCTCATACTAAAATAGAAGTTGCATATTTTGTTTTCATTATTCTCATTCACCTCATAGTCCCAGCTCTGTACTATCCACTGCTCAAATCCTGTGCAAACACAATGCTATTAATTTTGTCACAGACTTTTTCGTGAAAGCTGTGACTTTAGTATTTAAGTACATCAAAACCACCACTGAATTAATCTGTATTATACTGCTGAGAAATATGGTCTTATTAGTAGTGATAAATCTGAAATACTTATCCTCGTTTACTCAGTGCCGGACACTCAGGAGATGATTTTCCACAAGATGCAGCCTTTGGTGCATGCTCATTTGGAGCTCAGTGCTGGCAGCCTCCAGCTGCAGTACTGAGTGCTCATCGCTTTTAGAACAGACCAAGGCTCCCAGAAAACGAGGGCTGGTGCCTCTGACGTCCCAGGCTGTGGTCGTGTGCCTTGCACCACCCAGCCCTAGTTCCTACAGCCCCTGTGGAGCCCCGATTCTTTCCCCAAGCTCTCCAAGCGGGGCAGGAGTCTGGCTCCCTGTGCTCAGATTTCTTCTCATAAGGCAGGTAGCGAAGGCAGAGGAACCCACAGGAGACCTTGAAGGGAGATTGCAGCAGGGTGATGCTGGCCACCTAATTTCTGGCAGAACCCCCAAATTTTCAATGGTTACTTTGAATTCCTAATGATAATTTAAAAGCAGTGCTCCTGAATGGTCCTTTTCCAGAGTGTTTCAGAGCACAGCATCTCTTTGCAGTTGTTAGGGATGCTGAGAGTCAGGACCACAAGCCTTCTGCTTCTGCTCCCTCCCTACCTTGTCCCAGTCTGCTTCAGTCCTTCCCATGACCGACTCCTTCTTCCAGCGCCTTATATTTGGAGACCTTTATTGCACCAGGGTGGGGAGGAACAGCAAGAGGGAAGGTCTAGCACTGCCTTTGCTGCTCCAAGGGGAGGCCTGTAAAGTGCATGGGGATGCACATGCACAGTGCAGATGCCTGTAGGAGGAAAGAAGGGGATGACGTGAGCGCAGCTCAGGCAGAAGCTGTAGATATCTGTCAGACTGCAACAAGTCTCCCGAGCACACGCAAACTGCATTTTTTTCCAGAAGCTCCAAACATAGCCAAATTTCTACACATTTTCTTCAAAGGAAATTAAAGAGAGATTTTATATGTGTTTGTCAGACAACATATGATCCCTTGTACTTGTAGTACACCCTCTGTAAATCAAGCACTATGTACATTTTTTTAGTCTTCTAACAACTCTTCATGTTTGAGAATTAGCCTTCTGCTTTTTCACTGGGGAAATAATTGAGGCAGAAAAGGAAATTTTAGAGTCAGAAAGAGCCACTGTGGTCTTGTTTCAATCTCATGTGTAACTGGACCATCAGATATCCTTAAACAAATTCTTACCACACAGGCCCATTAGTTTTGTTAAGAAAAAAGTTTTTAATGGAAAAATGCTTAGTGATGGAGAATCCTCTACAGCCTTGGGTAAATTATTTTGATAGTCATTTATTTGTAATTTGAATTTAATTAGCCTCAAGTTCAGTAAATTGGATCTTGCTAGAAATGTTTGTTTCTTGTCACGAAATGTTTTTTTCCTACGTAATGTAGTTACTTATCATACAGAAGTTCTCTGTTGCTGTTCTTCACGATAACCCAAACAGTCTGAGCTCCTGCACTCTGACTGTGGGGCTAGTTTTCACTACTCTTATTCATTCTTTGCTCCAGTTATTTTTTAAGTGGGGCTGCTTCAGCTAGAAACATGCTATTTACAAGGATATGTCCAAAACTGCTATCATCTTTTCTCCTAAGGCATGACCATTCATTAGAAGCAGAAAACTCGGTACAAACATGCTAATCACAATTAATTTAGTGAGAGCAGGCACGTAGATTTCTGTCCTGTTGATGAGCCATCGTGACTGGAAGTCTTTTTCCAGAGCTGATCCTGCCAAGGTGGAAACACATAATCCTGAGAAAAGCCAAGCCACACTCCAGCCCCATATCCTTCTTGCTTTGCTGGTGAAATTCACTGTGGTGCCATGGCACGGTCGGGATGAGCACACAACCTCCTCATTCCCAGGCTGCCTCTTCGAAAACTGTGCTGCTTGGAAGCTGTGGTCTGCACAGCCCTTTCTTGTAGTTCAGACATTGAATGCATGGTATGTGATTACATTCGGGCAGGAAATGGTTAATAAAATTTAGTGAAAGAAGAGATCATTGGATAATGTAATCTGACCTACTATAGCTACCAAAGATTTTTTTTTTTCTGAGTATGCCTGCATTCAACTCAACTGTTTCTATTTAATTTAAGTATAACTTCTGTTAGGGTAAAGTGCATATTACAAAAAGGCATCTAACAGTGGTTTCAAGACAACAGGATCCATTAAATCCTTTGTACCTTGTTCCAGTGCTTAAATGCTCATGATGTTACAGATTAATGCCTTATTTCTTATTTGGATGTATCTGGCTTCAGCTTCACTTTCCAAGTGCTTGCTGTGTTTCAGATTAAAATAATTCAGTATCTTCCCCTGGACGTACTTCACTTTACTCAAGTCACCTAAACCTTTTTTCTATGCAAAGAAATTTCTTCAGCCTGCCAGTATTTATTTTAGCTTCTTTCCTCACTCTTACCATTTTCTAACATTACTTGAAAAACACTTAGATGTGAACTGTACACACTGTTCCAGCATCATTCTTATCATGTCTTTAAACAGATGTAAAACCACTTCACTTAGGTTAGCATCTGCATTAGCTGCCTTTGCAGCAGCTCCTCCCTGGCAGCTCAAACTATGGATTGTATTCATTTTTCACTTTGATCTCTGATTCCTTTCAAGAATCACTCACGTTTCAGGATGCAGCCCCTATTCAGTAGCAATGACGTGCATTCCCTATTCTGAGATGCAAGTGTTTGCATTTGGCTGTATTAAAATACATTGTGGATAAAGGGGACCTGCCTACTGGGCACTCCAGATAGTTCTGTTTCACTGTTTCAGCATTATTTATCAATCTTCTAAATTTTTATAACTTTCTAAATATTATCACCAATGACTTTGTATTGAACCTTGGTGTCTGTAAGGTCTTTATAAAGCCTTTTTTATTTAGCAGTGATTTATCTATAATTACTTTTTTTAAATTCAGTCACTTGAGAGATTATTTACTTGTGGAAACCTTGCACTGTAATACATTGTTGTGGCCTTTTAAAAGCAGAATGTGGTGCTACTAACTTACTTACAAGTGAACTCCTCTGTCAGCTAGAAGTGATAACTCCAAAGAGCATGATATTCCATAGAAGTCTGCTAAGTGATGTAATTCATCTTTCTTATCAGCTTTTTCTGGTATTTCGCTTGGGATGGATGTCAGTCTTGCCATCCAGTGGATAGCTGGATCATTATGTTTCCCTTCTCTGAATATTATCGTGCAGCAGCTGTCTTTCAGTCCTTCGGCTTTCCCCAGTGTTCAGAGATTCGCTGTGATTTAATGTCAGTAGTGATCACAAGCATCTGACAGAAGCAAATGATTACGGTACACATCTACCCTTTCCTAGCAATTCTGTTCCTTTTGGTCCCAGCTCTCCTCCTCCTGGAGCTCCTCAAGCTTGTAAGCCCCCTTTCCTGCTGCTGGAGTGGTGGAAGATTGCTTCTTTGGGTTCCTCAAACACGTGGAGAGAATGTGAGGGCTCTCAAGTGCTATAGGGAGAAAGGAAAGAGCACAATTGTTCTGAGCAGCTGAGTGCTGTCCACCCAACTTCTTCCTGTTTCTTATCCACTTGAGACCAGTGGGCTCCTGGGAAAGAGCCCCCAGCCTCCTTCAGTGGTGGAGATGGGCTGTCCTGTCCTACTGGTGGAGAGCAGAGCTCACAGGTGATCAGAAGAAAACAGTCTAAGTACAACTGTGAATACACACTCTTCTCCAGTTTTTAAAATAAGTATTTTCATGGTTTATGGATCTGTGCAGCTCAACAAATTCAAGTGCTGTTTTCAGACATATTTTTAGGGCCATTAGCCGTGAACCTTCTGACTTTGTCTTTATTCCTGTCCACGCATTCTCAGACTCAGTGTAACCACATGCCACTATTGGCATTAGTGGTAGTGGCAGAAGCCCCTCTTGGCTGTGTGTATCCAGGACGTCGGTGTTCAGTTGCTGGGGCAGTGCTTCATACCATGTTGCTGTGGTAACCCTTTGTCCTAATTCTGTAGAAAGTTCCTGTAGAAAGCCTGAAGAGTGCATGGCTAATTCTTGTTTGATGGGAGTGCATGATTCTCCTTCTTTTCAGAGACTAGAAATAAATCTATTGAGTCCTCTTAGCTTTTATGCAGTTCTAACATAAGGCCATATCCATCAAATTAGAGCTGCACACACTTCTTGGAATTATTTTCTTTGTAATATTCTTCTAAAAAGCACACTATCTTTTGTCTTTAGCGCTGCAACTTGTGAATTTTCCTTTGGGCCTTTATCTTTCCTAACTAGCATTTTGCACTCCATAAATTCTAGCTCATATTGTTTGCTATTTATTTCCTGGTTTTCAGTTTAAATACTGAGGTCTTTTTAGTTATTTCTATTTGCTGTCGCATATTAATCAACAGATCCAGAACGGGTTTTAAAACAAAGTCCCCCTTTTATGGAATTGAATGAAGCCTTAACTTTCAGTTTTCAGTTGAATTATGTCCTTCAAGCCTTTCTCCTCCTTTTAACTTTGCTCATGAAGGCAAGAGAAGGGAAGTCTAGCATGTGACACTGTTTTGAAACACGAACTATGAGTCACAGATTCACATTATGGACAGGAAGGACTCAGAACACAAAAGTATTACAGTATTGTATTAGGTTTTCATGGCAAGGATTTGGTAGTGGGGGTCTACAGGGGTGGCTTCTGTGAGAAGCTGCTGGAAGCTTCCCCTGTGTCCAGTAGGTCCATGACAGATCTGCCACTGGCCAAGGACGAGCCCATCAGCAACGATGGCAGCGCCTTTGGGACAATGTATTTATGAAGGGGGAAAGATCCTGCACAACTGCAACTGCACTCAGAGAGAGGAGTGAGAACATGTGAGAGCAGCAGCCTTGCAGACATTAGGGTCAGAGAAGGAGTGGGAGGAGGTGCTCCAGGTACCAGAGCAGAGATTCCCCTGCAGTCCATGTAGAAGACCATGGCGAGGCAGCTGTGCCGCTGCAGCTCGTGGAAGACTCCACTCCAGAGCAGGTGGATGCCTGAAGGAGGCTGTGACCCCATGGGAAGCCTGTGCTGGAGCAGGGTCCTAGCAGGACCTGTGGACCCATGGAGAGAGGACCCCACACTGGAGCAAGTTTGCTGGCAGGACTTGTGATCCCAAGAAGCACCCATGCTGGAGCAGCCTGTTCCTGAAAGGCTGGGCCCTGTGGGAGGGACCCTTGCTGGGGCAGTTTGTGGAGAACTGCAGCCCATGGGAAGATTGGAGGTGGTCATGGGAGACTGTGAGGAGTCCTCCCCTGAGGGGGAAGGAGTGGCAGAGACAGAGTGTGATTAACTGACCACAGCCTTCATTCCCCACCCCCCTGTGCTGCTGCGGGGGGAGGAGGTAGAGAAAATGCAGTGAAACTGAGCCTCAGAAGAAGGGAGGGGTGTGGGGAAGGTATTTTTGAGATTTGGGTTTATTTCTCATTACCCTGCTGTAATTTGATTGGTAGTAAATTAAACTAATTTCCCTGAGTTCAGTCTGTTTTGTCTGTGACGGTAAGTGGTGAGTGATCTCTCCCTTTCCTTATCTCTACCCATGAACGTTTTGTTGTATTTTCTCTCCCTTGTCCTGCTGAGGAGGGGAGTGATAGAGTGGGTTTGGTGGGTACCTGGCATCCAGACAGTGTCAACGCACCACAAATATAAAGAAAATACCTTTCAGTGTAAAGCCTCAGAAGAAACTGCAGTTCTTTTGGCATCTCCACATCATTTACCTTCCAGCTGAAGTAGGAAACCTGTGAGGGTAGATGTAATCTTAAAAACAGGCAGACTGTTAAAAAAAAAAAATAACCTGAAGATGAAACCAATTTAACAAGGTCTTTGAAGGTGGTACGAAGGCTTTATCTAAGCAAAGGCTGTGGCATAATCTTAACCTGCAGCAGTATTTATTGCACTGTATCATATCCCTCATCAACTTTGGACAGGCAGTTCACCCATCTGACATCACAGGAAATCATTCCAGTAATAGTGGAAAAAATGGTTCTGTTTCTGGAAGAGCTTTATGCCTGACACTGCACCAGCTGGGGAATGACTGGTGTTTCCACCACAACCTGCACTTCAGAGAAGGCAACTAGTCTGATCTCTGTATTATGCATGATTTCAGAATGAGTTCTCAGAAGGAAAGAACAAACAACAGCGCTGGTTATTTGGAGTAAAAATGGAATGTAGATTTAAATGATTTTGACAAACTAACCTGATAGCTGTCTGTTGACACAATAACTGATTTTCCGGATGAGGGAAACACAGTAGACCGACCTAAGGTATCTCAATTTAGCAAAGGATGCTGTGCTTGCATGTGTGAAATACATTTTAGATTTTGCTTACTAAATTGTGCTCTATCCTGTTCTCCTAAAATGATAGGAAGAAAAAACAGTTTGTAACATGAGAGGGAAATAAAAGAGTTTGGGTTGTCCCAGAATAGAAAAATGAAGGCTGACTGAAGATATGACCGATATTTAAAAATATGCCAATGAGTAAACACAATGGAGGAGGAAGAGCTATTTAAACTAAAAGACAATGTTGGCAGAAGAACAAATGGGCATAAAATGACCATGAACATATTTAAGCTGGAAGGCGAAAGGTTTCTAGTTATCAGAAAGCTGTCTTTCAATGAAAAAGAAAGCTCCTCTAAATGGTTTTTAAATTAAGCTCAGTAAGTTTATGATTTGCTTTACATGACACACATGTTCAGCAGCATGGGAGTTGATTCAGTGACATAGAACTTCCCTTTAATTTTATATCTTGCACAAAGCAGCAATTGCTCTCAAGATGTACTAACCTCTCTGGCAGCATGCACCCACTGTTGAACAGCACTCAGCATGACTAAAATATTCTTTCAGAGGGAAAATCAAGACACTTTGATATTCAGCTGTTGCCCTGATTTTCACAGTTCTTCAATGTTTTTAATTCTGTAAATAGAGTTCTCACGCACTTTCTGTAAACACAAGCCATGTTATGCTAACGGCCTGAGATATTTTCATTCTTTCTCCTGAGGCGGAGAAGTTTGATGGATTTCTCCTTTGACCTATGTGGTTGAGGGGTGGTAATTTCACCTTCCAATCCATGGTGTTTTCTAAAGGTGTATAAAATAAAGAGTCTGGGTCCCTTCGGCCCTCTCTTTGATCCTGTCCTGACAACTGGCCTGTGTGTGTGTGTTCCTTTGTGTCCAAGTGCGACATTCAGCTAATCTCCAGAAGATTTAAACAGACTGAATGCAAAAACTTTTTCTGAGCTTGCAATGTCTCTAAAGCTAACATACTCAAACAAATCAATAAGGCCAAGTTTTGTGTGAAAATTGTCACCTCAGTCAGCACTGCATAGGGTCCTAGTGCTAACCACAAAAGTGTGTGTCACATCTTGAGCTGCCGACAGCTACATTTCCAGCCTTTAAAAATGAGGATGTGAAGATCTGGAGAAATGCTGATTTGAATAATTGCAACCGACTAGTCACAATGTCAGTAATGGAGAGAATATTCCCGTGTATTTTAAAAGCTGTGAAATCCTCCCTGGAGATGACAGGTCATATTATTCATTCTTATTTGTTTAGCTGAATTTAGAAATGAGCCTGGAAGGGAAAAAAAATTTGAATATCCAGTAAACAGGATGTATTTTATACCCATTTTATATCATGCATAGTATACTTAATTGGAAAAAATGAAAATTGAACATAAACATCAATATTCTAATAATATTAGGGTAGGAAATTGGAATAAGCCGTAAGCTTCTATCTTAACTAATGCCACCATGATTTTTAGTGTTGCTGAATGTCACACTCTAGGAACAAACATTTTCCTCGATGGAACTTTCTTAGTGCTGTCATTTTGTACAGAAGTCTGAAACACAGAAACCTCCTAACTAAGAAACCTATTGCTTTTGTTTTTCAGTGTCAGAGCCATGATTCCTCCGGGGGAATGCCTATATGCTGGGAGGAAAAGGAGGAAACCCATTCAGAAACAGTTAAGTATCATATTCATCAGGAGGCATCTCCCTCCAAACATACAGGCTAGAAATGAGGTAGAAGAAGGGTTCCCTTCCTCCTGTGGTCCACTGGTGCAGGAGAGACCTAATCTTCTCTGCAGTGAGAAAACCTTGGTTGGGAGGCTGGCTCTTCATGGGTAAGATGTCTCCAGAGAGGATGCCAAGCACGGGTCAGACCATCCTTACCCATCACTAGGTGTCCCAGGAGGAGGCCAGTGGTGGTTGTGGTGGGCACCACAGTGCTGATGTGGAGTCTGTAGAGTGGAGAGGGGCAGGGCCCTTTTGTTGGCAGAACACACTGGTGGCTGAATGTCAGCTGGGCAATGGGCCGGAGGGGTGGCTGCCACCTTAGTGCTTCCGTGCTCCCTGGTGCCTGTTCAAGGAGCTTTTTGAGAAGCCGTGTGTTGAGCAGCACCATAGCTGGCATTGCGCTCCCCTCTTCCCCTTTCCCGGGCTTATCCTTGCTTGGGGCACTGCTAAGTCCAACATGCGCGAGCCCGGAAAGTGGGTCAGTTCAGCCAACTGAAAGAGCAGACTGGTGATTCACTTTTTGCATATAGAGCACATAATTTTCAGACTTCTATTTACTATGGGATCACTTTCATTAGGAGAAAAATCGGAGAGAGGAATTGTATGCGTAAAGGCAAAGCAGAAAAAGAAGAAACGCAATGGAAATTTGTTACTACAAGATGCTTGAAGTGGGAGGGGGAGAAAAAAAGGTTGCTATCACTCAAAAGTAAATAAGTTCCAGATGCCATAAACCCATCTGTGAAATAAAGCTTTTTAATATAATCATCCTACATTTTCTATGTTACACTTGATTGTATGATTATGAAACACATTTTTGCTGTGTTAAAATTATGAACTGGCACTGGTGGCCTTCACACACAATTTAAGGATGAGAAGGTAACTAAAATAGATTTCCCTATTTTCAGTTGCTCAGAACTTCTAAAAATAACCCACTTGGCTTAAAATTGTATACATTGGTCTAAAGTCAAAGGGGAGCTTCTCTGAATGTTTTAATGACATCTATTGATATTGTTTGGATCTGGGGCAGTATTTGCTCATGAACCACTCGTTCCCACTTAAAAAAATTGTTTCTTTTAGTATAAAATGCATCATATTTCAATAGACAAAGATAATGACATAAGCAAATGATTCTTCCTGCAAAATCTTGAGTGTTGAATTCAAAATATAGGTAAGATTTCTGCACTACTGTTTCAGTATGGATGCGGATATTTGATTTTATAACAACTGCAAGAGGTATGGAACATTTCCAGTTTGTGAAATTACCTCTATGCAGAAATGTTTATGGATCATTACTTTTGTGAGAAAGGAAGGAGTGTTGCAGTTGCTTTGAGAAACATTAAGCTTATGTTTGGAGTTTACATGCTAGCTAGAACTCCTCTCAAAGATGACTTCCAGATAAATGCAATGGCTAAGAAAACTATGTGCTACCAAATCACGGAAATGACCTCATTAGCCTTTTTTGAAGTTCTGACTTTAATACTCTCAAGAAGAAAATTCTCACTTACTTTACACAACCAAGTTTTTGTCTTGGGAACCACTGCAGGTAATGCTACCTTAAAAATAGCTCTTCTGTGACATTGCAGTGCAGGTACCTGAGCACGAGCTTATCAAGCCAGGACGTGAACAATTTTGATTAAGAAATGTGGGTTAAAACAAGGGGAAATGTTTGAATTGTTAGAATACTGAACTCCCACACTGGAGACAGCACTCTATTTTCTGTGGTTACTTGCCACTTGCTGAGGATGATTTCTCAGTTCCTAGCAACACTGGTCTCTTCCTCAAATCTTATCTGTTTGTGGGCTTCGTCTCTGGTAAGCCTTTCCTGTGCTTATTCCCTCACTCAGGGACTTACTCTCCTCTAAAGAGACTCTGAATGTCCCAGACTGACTGGCTGACAGAACTCCTTTCATGGTCTGTGCCTTTCAGTCCTACTGGTCTTACTGACATTTCAGGGCTCCGAGGTATCCTTACTGTTATGCTGCCTTGAATAACTTATCTTGAATTTAGAAGGGTAGACAAAGTCTATTAACTGAGCAGCATATTTAACCATGATTTTTATCCATGTCGTACCATCTTTGTTACAGCTTTTTTCTCCTGTTTGATAGCATAGCACTTTCTCCTCTACAGCCTTGTTGTACTTTCCCCCCTATCATTCTGACAATGAATCAAGGTGGATACTGGCACCTGTTCTGGGAGGAGTATTTGTTCAGTTGTAAAACCTGATTTTTCACAGGAACTAAAGTTGATGGGTATTCTTTGGCCAGTCCTAGTGGTGACTCCTCTCTTTTTGGTGTGAATAGTCTCTGGAATTTAACTTTTAACAAAAGAATAAGTGAGCTCAGGTGCCTCAGTGTGAGCACGATACTTGGATTTCAATAGGGATTCATGGACTAATCCTTTCAAAGATCAGAATTAAAAGGACAGAGGTGCAGCTTTCCCCTCAGCAGAACAACTGGAACATTTATATCTCCCCATACCCAGTGCCTCCCAAGAAGCCAACTCTCTGACTCTCCATTACCTTTTTGTGATCAGGCTGTCAACCAGGTGGTGATCCTGCAGCTGGCTTTTAATCCAGGATATCACAGAATGATATTGTTCGTTATGTTTGTGAATGTTTTTCAGACACAGGAATTCTGTTCTAAGGTTGTTTTACAGAACAGTGATGAAAATGTGTGAAGAAGCTCCATGGGAGAATACAGAGACCCACAAGACTGTTGAAGAATCTGTGGAAAATTTTACTGGGAGGAGCTAATATGTTTCAGTCTTGCTCTCTACACAGAGCTAGCAGAGACTGCCTTCATTAGGTTGCCGTTATTCAGACAATATATAAGGTTCAAGCTCTACTTTTATACACACAAGTAAATTAAAAAAAATGTAGCTGTTTTCCTTTTTCCCCCAGAAACTTCCAAACACGTCCCATTAAATGTGATCTACCCTAAAGAATTTTGGCATTTATGGACACAGTTCAAACACCTGGAGCTCAGACAGATTGAAAATTTTCCATCAGATATGCTTTTCAGCCAGACAGCCAGCAATTTGACTAAAGGAAACATTTTCTACCAAGTGTTTACTTCCTGTGGAAATCTGACATTTTACTGGTAATTCAAGCATCTGGAAATTAAAGAGATCTTGTCTTTAGCCTCAAGCTAAAATCCCTGTGCTGAAATTAATACTTTAAAATGCTAAGGCAATGCTTCAGGACAGTTATGATTTGAGACCTTCAGCTGCTACTTCATCTTGAACCCTGGCATCTTGTAAAATCCTCTCCCTCTACGAAATGTGTCTTGTAATGTTTTACAGCTCTTTAAATGCAGCTACACCTGCTCTAGCTCTGAGTATATCTATAACTGCTCCAGACGGACCACTTCAGCCAGAACCGTGCCAGCGCCAGGGTAAACAGAGACCTTGGGAGGTGCAGCTCTCTCCTGCTTCCTAGTTCTCATTTTAAAGCCCTTTGTGGCATAGCCCTTCCTCTTACTTGGTACCACACTATCCCACCTCTCATCTGCTCTGCTGATGTTATGTCTTCGTGAGCATTAGTTCTGCTTTCACCTTTCCTTGCTGTGAAGATGCAGAAGACACATAGAAAGTTGCAAAGGGCCGCCTTTCTTTCAAGCAGCTTTCTCTCATCCTGTCCTTTTGGTTCATAGGAGATGGTGGACATCCACACATCCATGGCTGCCACTGGAGCTCAGCTCTGCCAGGATTCCTATGCAATGTCCAAGCACAGCTCAGTGACAAAGGGTGCTGGTCAGTACGCTCATGATAATAATCTGCTTTTACTTTGCTCTCAGCCTATCTGTTACATTTTATGGTCTCTCTCTTCCTTTTCCCTCCTGACCAAAAGCTTGCTGTCACAGTAAATGATTAGACCTTTCTCAGCTCAGATCTTCTGCTGGTTTAACACTTTGGCATACTTAAAAAACTTATTCAGAGCGAAGTTTTCATTAACAAGGTAGGGCTCTACAGAGGGTAGGGAACAGCAGACAGAGCTGAGTTGCAGGAAATTCCTCTGCGAGCTCGCCAAACTGGTTTACACTAGTGGCGGTCTGTGTGTCATGGGCACACTGAATCACAAATGCACACATGGCTCAATGCCTTGTGTACCACTGGAACAGAAAACAGTCTCCTCACCAGTTCCCACATAGCTCCCGCCACAGAGGGACTGCTCCTATGGGTCCTGCACAGGTACAAGTACTTGGTACTGCAGAGTGGAATTTGGGCAGCTTAACAATTTGAAGAAAGAAGAGCCAGATTTATTGTTTTAATTACACGTGCTCCTTCACTATGGTAGTGTTGTATGGAAAGCAGGGTAAATGAGGGGTCATCGAGTGACTCCTATGTCTCTGTTTACAGTTTGACAATCCCAAGTTTAACACAAACACAACAAACACCATCTACTTTCAGCTCAAAATAAGGGCTAAAATTTCCATTTGCCTCAAAGCAGCCCGCTGAAGATTTTCCCTGCCTATGCCTTTCTGTTCACGGCTAGCTAACCTAGCCTTTCCATGGAACTCACATTGTTTTAAATCACATCCACTTGGCACCTTGTTACCACTTACATCAAACCCCTGTTTGTTTGGATTCACTCCCTTACTGAATCATTTCCTTGAGTTTTCAGGAAGATTCTGTCCTGAACTTTCTCCTGTAGTCTTTTTACACCATTCCCTGCCATCTCCAGAAAACTATTCCTTGCACTCAGTACAAATGCAGACCACCTAATTGCCTCAAACCATTCTTCTCTGGCATAGAGGAGTTGCTATTTTATGTGGTAAATAGGCTTGAACAACTTCTATTTCTATTTCGTGCTACCCTTGACAATTTTTACCTCTTGAACTGATCAGTTTAATTTTCCTTATTGGAATTAATTTTTTCTGTCCTACATTGTTTCCTTGCTTCAGCTGATTTGTCAGATGTAAAGACCAATTAGCAAAAGCTCATGTTCTTTAGCTCCTGCTCAGCTGTAGGCTATGTTCCCACAAAGTTACTGCCCTCCATAGATCAGATGTCCTTTTGGTGTCATAGGATGGCTGAGCCTCAAGGTTTACTGCAAAAAATAGTTAGCTCATTAAAAGTAAAAACCTCTATTCCTTCTTTGTTGATGACGTTATTTGTTGTCACATATATCCTCTCTCTAGTATAAGAAAGTCACCCATTTATTCCAATCATCAAAATCTCCATGTCTTTGGAACCAACTCATTCTGTTATTGAAGAGCCACGTATTAGTTTTGGCAATTTTGAATGAAAAAGCAGAAATTATATATTTTCAGTGACACCTACCTCAAATTTTTTTTGCGTCCATTCTGTCCACTGATGCTGTCCTCTTGAAGTGAGACTCTCAAAAGTAGCAATGAATTTTTCATACCTGATTTGCTTTAAGAGGTTTTCAGTTGGCAGCTGTTACACGTACAAAACTGCTCTTAAAGAAACGCATCTTTTTTTATTAATTCCTAAGCACAATTTTTTTAGAATGACAACTGCAATGACAAATTAATACTGCTATAATTTAACACCTTAACCACCTTGCGGAATGCTAATGCTCAAAATTAAAATTAGGATTGAAAAACGCAGTAAATGTGGGTAGCATGAAAATGCAGTAGTGAAATGCAACAAATAATTAGTTTTACTCTCACTGTCCACTGGAACCTCAGCTAGCTACTTAAAATGGTGATCCTTGGATTCAGTGAGGTGAAAGTAGAAACTGTTAGCACAACCGTATTTTTCTTACTTGCCGTTTCCCATTCTTGGATATCCATGTAGTTATGGATATCCCTTCTTGGATATCCATGTAGTTTATGGCTCCGGTGTCCCATAGTTCATACCTGGATAAGGCACTATCCAGGTTTATAACAGCTACTGCTGGGTCCAGCAATAGCTGTCTAATGAAAGGAACCACCTTCTCAACCTTCCACTCAGGTCTTCTTCTTAATGGAGAAGTCTGTGCTTCGGCACTGAGCAACCCCCCCCATCATGCTAGAAATCAGGACCCCATTTCTGTGTGCAAAAGCACCAGCTTTTCCTTTACTCCCTCTTGAGAACATCTTACATGTTCTCTGGGAATATCAGTGGGCATTCCAAAGTCGAGGTTCCTCACTTGTGATGTATTTCATCTTATTGCACTTTCACAACAGCTATTCTAGGTTATCTAGTACTGTCCATTGCATAAGAGGAACACAAAATGGAGATGGACTTGCTTGGCCTAGACAGCTGAGTAACATCTTTACGTTTTGTGAGGAATGTCGATGTTCTTAAGAAACCAGATTCTTATCTTTGTTATTACTGATGTAGGAAGGTAAATGTAAGAATGTACAGAGGAGTTTCAAGCTTGAGAAAGGAGTCTCTCTTCACCTTGCCTTCCATACTTTTTAAACTCATGTCTAAAGACAGGCTCTTTTCTTAGTTATCTCCTGACCCACAAGTTAGCTTTGAGTCATTAAACAGAGGGAACTAATATGCTTTGAACGAATACAGTGGGTATTGAATGGGTTCATGCATTAGTCACGGCAATTTTCCCCTGCTGTTCTGCCCCTCATTTGTACAACAAAGATGAGAAATTGTTTTTCCTGACATTGACTAGAACATGAAGATAGTACCCACTTCCCTAAGGTGAGAGGTCCTGAGTAAGAGATACCAGTTCATCACTTTTTTCCGGATGTGAAAAGATAAGACAAAGCCTGTGTCTTTGCACTATGGCAAATGCAGAAAGGTAAATCATTTATTGTCAGAGGACGGACTTTAAAGATCTTCGTAGAAGCTAAGCGAAGTATTCCTGTTATCAACTAATTGCATACGGCATCTCAGCCTCTGGAAGTAAAACAGGTAATCGAAAATGTGTTCTCCACCACAGAAGGCCAGCGGTTGGGAATGAAAAATCGAATCCTTCGAAGAGACACAGAGACCGTCTGAATGCGGAACTGGACCACCTGGCCAGCCTCCTTCCTTTTCCACCCGACATCGTATCGAAGCTGGACAAACTTTCCGTGTTGCGCCTTAGTGTCAGCTATCTCCGAGTCAAAAGTTTCTTTCAAGGTAGGTTTCCTTAAGATATCAATATCCCATCAAAAGTATCCCTCTAATTTATTGCTGCTTTGTACTAATCCTGAGTAAAAGTAACAAACAGTATATATTGATAAAGCCAGGGAAAAAAAATCTATCATTAAACTTATTTTGTGCATGGGATGTTGCATTGGAAATTTCATGCCTTTCCTCTTACGCCATTTGTGTGGTTTCACCAATGGCATAACCTCCATCTTCCCTTAGCAGGCTTTAGAAAATGGGAAAACACAGCTGTAAAATCACTACACCGGGAAAGAAGCTTGGGGCAGATGTAATACCTGTAGATACTTTGAATTCTCTGTTTGAAGCCAATATCATGCACCTTCAAAATGCCTGTTTAAGTGTGATGTGAAAGTCAACCAGCTACTGTATTACCTATGTTTGCTGTATGCCGGGAGTAAACAGGTTTGCTTGCAAAGCCAAAATGATCACTGTCTTTAAGGAGAAGAGAGATTAAAAGTTTAAAATGTTGAATGAAGTTGTACTAGGCTACGCTTTGTTTTTGTAGTTGTCTGGCACACCACACAATGAAAGCCAAATGTGCATTTTCAGATGCACGTAAATAGAATTCTTCCAAATTTGAAGATATTTTGAGTTTCTTCTGTTGCTGAGGAGTTCACAAAAGCAAAATCCAGATTAAGGATTTAATAATGGAAATCCTCACTAGAGCTGTTTTCAAAAACAAAGGGAAAAAATTCTGTTTGAAGAAGTATAGTGGACCAAAACTTATAGGTGGACTGCAGAGATAAACAGAAATATTTTTTATGGACATTATTTCTCCTTTACTGCTCCTTATTATTTCTTCCTCTTACTACTCCTTATTATGCACAGTGTGTACATATAGATTTTTTTTTTTTTTGGCTTTGACCAGAGAATAATATCTGTTGGTTGGATTCTTGCTTCTAAAATGCGTTTTAGTATAAAAGAAATGCCAGCTTGAAGAGACTTTGGCAGGCTGCAGGGCATTTTACAAGCTGACATCACATTACAAAGGGTGAGATCACTGATAGCAGGAGCCTCTCATGTCAACTGTGGCAGCTGGTTGCCCAGCCTGCAGCATCCTGCAGTTTACAGAATGCCTCTCTTTCCCTATAAACACATACCTGAGTGTTATGGCCCCTTCCTCTAAGACTGACTTTAATTTCTCTCAGATTCACAAGCAATAATATCTCTTCTGCTTCCTCTACTACTCTTCTGCCACAGTTTCTAAGATCCGTTGTCTTCTTTTCTTAAAGGGACAAGATAAAATGAAAACAAGTAAAGCCAGGCTGCATTATGCTGAAATGTTCCGTGTTCCATGTTTTGAGAGATTTCATTTAATTTAATCCCCAAATTACCCAATTGAACACATAGTTTGTGTTCCCTTCATTCTTATTTTTAAGTGTTTACATCATGAAACTAAGGTTACAGAAAGCATTGTTTATAGTAGAGGAAGGAAACTACATGCCATTTTGAGACAAGAGAGCAGGCTGGAGCTTCAGAAGTGTAGAGTGGAGGAGAGATGAGCTGTGAAACCAGAGCTGCATGAGGATTGGCTTGAAATGTTTGATTAAGAGCAGAATCTGCTGCATCCCCCATGAACATCACCATCTACTTCCTTGTAGTTATGGAGAAATAAGGCAGAATCTGTTTGTTTGGGTTTTTTTAAGCAAAAACTTTTGTAGCAAGTCACCTAAAAAAGAAAACAAACATATCCTTCCCAGTGTTTCAATCTTTGCTGTGATGAAAGGAGATAGAAGAGCAGAAATGGATTGTTTGTGGCTTTTTCAATCAAAGGATGGCACTAAAATGGGAGCTGTTATAAACACTCGGAGGACAGAGAACAGACCAGTGGCATACAGAGATGTTAGAAAATTGGATAAAAAAATGTATCTGGAAAAATGGCTTAGTAAATCTCTACTAATTCACTCAGGGAAAATTAATCCAAAGAAACTCATGTTCAATAGAAAAGACAACATAAAAAATAATATGGAAAAGAGAACATAAAAACAATAATTGAAGAGGGACAGTGGTCAGCAAGTTGTTCCATGCCTGTAATATGATATGTTGACATAAACAAGAAAGCTTAAGTGTGGATTTTGGTCTGTTTGCCCAGAGGCAGCATGTCACTACACAGGAAGGTTATAATCCCTCTCTGCATGAGACCAGCATGACTCCATCTGGAATAGAGCTTTCTGTTGTGGGCATCCCCTGGTCACAAGGGCATTAGTACACATTAAAGGGTTTGGAATAAACACAGGCAAGAAGTGACTATAAAGTTGCATGGACAAAAAGTCAACCAACAAACAAACAAACAAACAACCCCCTCAAAACTAAAGTTAGCTCGAATGTGTACAATTTATATTCTCCGGCTGTTTGTCTTCATAGGAAAAGACAAGAAGTGAAGGAATTGCTTAGGATATTTTAGAGTAGCACAATGGAGGAACCAAGGAGTGATGATGCCGAAGCGGAAATCTGGCTTGAATATGCAGCAAAACATATCTGTAATGAGTTCTGTTCAGCTATCCGATCTTCCTAAAGTGGATGCAGTAGCCATTCAGTACATTCGATTTTGTAATGTGCGACAGACAGTGTTGTACATCTTTTGCTTAAAAAAACTTTTCTCTGACTTTTGAGGAAGTTAAGCTTAAATTCCAGTTTTTTAAAACATGCTTTTAAGAATATTGCTTGCCATTTTTTAAAAAAACATGACTAGTGCTACTTGACACGTAAATTCATATGTGACATTGCATATTCAACCCATAGCAGGTCTGCAATTCCCTTGACAATTACAGTGGCACACCTTGAACAATGCCAGTGGTTTCTAGGCACACTCATTTACTTACCACTAGGTGTCCTTTTAGTAGCTACTCTGCAGAGTCTGTGAGCAGCACAAACACATTTATGAAGATCAATAGCCAGCTGGAGGGCGTGGGGTAACCTCACCATATTGACTTCAAGTGTGAAAATAGTTTTGCAGAAAATTAGGTATTAGGGCATGGAGAACATCCGTCAGTCATTTATTCCCTTCTTAGTGGCCATTAGAAGTTAGTACCTTGAAGCATATGGCCAGTTCACCTTACTTGAGTTGTTTAAGCAAAGGTTGCTTTCCAAAATTCAGACCTGCTTGTTGAGGCAGATATTCCAAGGATTCAGTTTAAGTCATTGTGGTGGATTCCCTTCCTTATTTTTAGAAATGTTTTTCTTTTGCTTCAGAACAATTCTTCTGTCTACTTGTTTAAGGTTCTTCATATCTATCTCTGTTATCAGTTGGCAGAGGCTCTATTAATAGCCCCACTCCCCCCAAGCTATAGGCATTTAGTCATTTTGCATTTTCCTGATAAGCGCTTCAAAATGGCTTGTGACAGTAACCTTCCAATCTCACCGGATCTCATGTTTGAATCAGCTGGGTCTGAACCAGGGTTAGCTGATGACTGAGAGACATCAACTGCTACAGGAAACTGTGACTGTCATTTGGCCCTGACAAAGATTTGCCTTGGGTGGGGCTCCTGTGAACATGGAGTGGTACTTAGTGTTTGTGACCACTTGAGTTTGCTGGGCCTCTGTCTTGGAAATATTCCATCTCAGTTAATTGTAGTCTGTCTTCCTTTACCACTCTTGACAATACATCCTTTAGTATCCCTTATTTCTCAGTTTTTCCAGTGGTGGGGAAATGGTGGTCTTGCTCCACTTCAAAACCAACTCCCTTTTGTTGGCTGTTTAAATTGTTCCCTTCTAGTATAGGTAGTGATTTAGTAAATTAATGTCAAAAGAGTAGCACCTTGTCCTTTTAGCAGCTCAGGTTCTTTCTGAGAGAGAGCGAACTTAAGTTTCCAGTGCTTGTAAGGAAACCAGTTACGACAATTTAGACAGACCAGCACAGTTACAACTAGGGCTATATGGCTCCTCATCTTTCAGTTCTTAGTGTAATTAACCTTGTATCAATAGGCCACTCAGACTTCAACATCTCTTTCATTAATGTTATACCTTTTTGCCACAAGCATTCCTGATAAATGATAGCTGATGTTGAGTATAGTCTTAGATGGGAAATGTAGAGACCTTAATATGGATCAATTTTTAAATTTTAAATCCCTCACTACATAATTTATATAAAGCATAATTTAATTCAATAGCTTGTTATTTTGCCCATCTGGACATTTTTTGCATGCACACATATACATACGCCAAAACAGAGACGTGCATGCACGCACAAAAGCAGTGTCTTCCCAACAAAAATCTCCCTCGCAGTATTATTTTGAATCTCTGTGTTCATTCCAGACTTCAGTGCCTTCTCTGTATTTACTTACTTCCAGACTTCATTTGATTTTGAAAGCTAAAAATCTGATAGATTTATGGATGACTAAATATGGACTGTAGAGAGTCACAGATGAACTTTGCGAATAAATATCTTAAAAGTTTCTGTAAGTTTTATATTTAAACTGCAATGCAGATCTTTGCAAAATTAATGACAGTCAAGCATGGAGACATGTTGTTTGACCTGCCTTAGACTAAAGTTATATATGGATTTTAAACTGAATTACAGGAGAGTTTGAGAAATTTGTCTACGAATGTCAGTTCATCTGTTTCCATGTAGAATTAAACATTTTATGAAACAAGCCTGCAGTGAACTTTCCTGAGTAAAGAATAAGCTACACCTTAATCTGAGGGTCATTGTCTCATGTTTTTGCAAATCTGCAAGGTGAGTGATTTCCTATCTTCCTTTGCAATCCCTAACATCCAAGCTGGAAGTCTCCTGCTTCAGTTTAAACACTCCTTCTGTAGAAGAAAAAATTGTTTCTTTTTCTCATGGCACCTCAGCTTTTACAGCCATGAAGGTGATCCTAGCAGATGGAAGCAAAAAGAGGCAATAAACACTTAAACTTTTTTGTTTTCATTGTCTGTAGCTCCCCTTCTGCTGAGTAGCAGAAAACTATTTTCCCAACCTTGTATGGTTAAAGGGCTTCCAGCATGCTTTTTATAACCTTCTCTTCCTTACTACATCTGCTGTTATACATTGGCTTTTCTGTTTCTCTTCTTATACATTTGTGCTTTATTTCATTCATTTAAAAAAGAGATTATCTGTGAGCTTCCAGTCACTGAAGAACTCAAGATTTTGTTAAGGTGGTCTTTTCTTACATTTCCCATTCTTCACTGCTGCTGAGACAGTTTACACTTATCTCCTATATACTGATTTGTTGAAAGAACATCCAGCTTCTATTTCCCTTAGATATGTGTCCTCTGAGATTTTTCCAGGTGTACTCAAGTCTCCCTCCTGTGGGTCCACTGTCTTCATGTTGCTGTGCCTTGGACTGCTGCTGCTGGAAGAACCATTGATTCCAGGATTTCCTGGTCACTTTCACCAAGCTGCCTTAACTCCTTCTAACCCATTTCTCCCCTTCAATTAAACCTCTTATATGCATTTTTTTTTCCATTTTTGACAGAGTAGCATACACTGTGTGATTTCTGTCTTTCTTCTGATTAAGCATTTATGTTAGTGGGTCATTTCCTCTTACTCATCTGTGTGTTTGGTGTGATCCAGTTCCCATCAACGTTTATCTTTAATGGTAATCGAGTTTATCCCTTTTAAGAAGAAAGCAACAAAGGATTCCTCCCAGCTGGCCTGATTTTCAGTATCATCAATTGCTTGCAGTCTGTTCCAGCATTGTTCTCCTCCTACAGAGTCCATGGCTGTTACTCTCCTAGGTCAGTAGCATACTACTGTGACTGGGATTCCTCAGGTTCATTCATTAGACCCTTTAGGCTGTTATTGATTGTAATATTTGAATATTTAGTGCTGCAGCCCCCACTACAGACCTGTTTCTGGTGTGACATTCATGACACTCCAATGACACTCCAGAAAATTAAAATCTTAAAACCCGAGATGGGTAAGGAAGCACAGAGTGATCTTGCTTTCAGTGAATAATCTGCAATGTAATGCTACTCAACAGTGCTGTAGGAGTGCTGCTTACCTGAATGAAAGCCCCTGGTCTGAGGATCCAAGATTCCTCAGCAGTGCATGTACTGGGGTTCTCAGTCAGACAGTACTCCACTGTCTGTTCCTAAAAATTCTGTTTTCCCAGCGTTTTCTTTTCAAACTCTCAGTAATTTTTTTTCTGGATTGATAAATTCTATTTCTTTGGTATAAATACGTTTTTTAGATTTTACTTTACATAGGCATGGAAAATTTTCCCACAGCAAGATTCAACTGATACTGAAACTAAGTTCATATGGTTGAGTTTATTATTGCATTTATAGCCTATACTGGATCCATTTCCATGGGAAAAATTCTCCTTTCGTTTGTTAGTCAGTTTCAGTAGCCTGAAGCTTTCCCTTAAATTTAAAACCATAGTCTTAGTGAATCATAGATTCACAGAAATGTTGAAGATGGAAGGAACCTCTGGAGGTCACCTGATCCAACTGCCCTGCTCAAGCAAGGTCACTGAGAACCAGTTTCCCAGGACCACGTCCAGATAGCTTTTGAATATCTCCAAGAGTGGAGAGTCCACAATGTCCCCAGGCAACCTCAGCTGGTGCTTGATCACCCTTGCAGTGAAAATGTGTTTCCTGATGTTCAGGGGGAGCCTCCCGTGTTTCAGTTTGTACTCATTTACTCTGACCCTGTCACTGGACACTTCTGAAAAGGACCTTGCTGTTCTTTCCACTCTTCCTTTAGGTATTTATACACTCTGATATCAGAGATCCACCCTGAGCTTTCCCTTCTCCAGGCTGAACAGCTCCAGCTCACTCACTCTCTCAGCATTTCCTCATAGGAGAGGTGCTCTAGTCTCTTCATCATCTTTATGTCCTTTCCTTGGACGGTCTCCAGGTCCTTTATAATGGATATATTTAGAACAGATATAGAAAAAATAAAATAATAAAAACCCTGAAATACCAATAAATATTATAAGAGAGATTTATAAGAACAGGATAAAATGCCTAAATCAACAACAACAAGGAGGAAATTATACTTCCTTGATTCCATCTCTTCATTCCCACCAATCTTTTCTTGATATGATTTGTATATCAATTTCCATTATGTAAATAATAAGAGGCTTACAGATTATCCTCAAACTTTTTTTTATGAAAACTGTATTTTAAGACACAAATCAAGGATTTAAGTTGTGTTCCTCTGATCAGTTAGAGTTGAAGCTGATACCTTGAGACAAGAAGTCCCCAATGTATTTGAGTTTTTTAACAGTTAGAAGTTTGTTTTTTAAAGACATATTTTACTGAGTTAGAGCATTCCCAGTCCTCTCCTCTGACACTGAATGTCTGAATGATTTCTTTCTCGGAAGAGAAATAAGGACTTCTCTTTTTTGAACACATACAAAATGTCTTTAGCATATGTATTGCTGTAGTCCACAGTCATAGCTTATTAGATTGTAAGCATTCAGGTTGTTTATGTCTCTTAGGACAGAATATTCACTGGCTTGTACTGAGGAGAAACATTCATCATCGGGGTGGGTAACAGCTAAGATTATTCCTGTGCCTGTACTGAACCAGCATATTCAAATTGCAACATCATTTGGAGTGTTTTGGTGAAAAAGGGACTGTTCATAAAAGAAACATCTTCCACTCTCTAATTTTAACAGCTTTTTAGCAATTCATCAACTGAAAAAAGGAAAAATTGTTCTGCTGCATAAATGGTATATAAATAAATTGTTGAAGGAAGACCTACTGTCTGCAAATCATTGTCTAATCTAGTGCTAAATACTACATCAGTGAAATTTCAGTAGAAGAGTCAAGACTTTAGGCAGGATAGCTGCATTCGTTCATCCCTGAGATCTGGCAGGACTCTTTCTGGAGAAGCAGCTGCACACTGACTCTCCTCCACATTATCCGTTCTCAAACATTGTTTTGGATTATTTTGACTAGATTTTTTAATATATTTAATCGCCAGGGAAACCATTTTATTGGGACATATTGCTTGTACTAACGGATCACTATTTTCCCTTCCCTTTGTTTCCTGGGAACACCATTCATTCCATGTAACAAATAACTGAAGCTGTTTTGTACTACATGTCCTCTTTCATAACCTGGAGATCTCTGTGTCCTTGGAAAGGTTTTGCTGACTCTTGGAGGAGAACTGTGTCTCCTCTTGGTGTCCTGTTGTAAGAGGGTGGATAGCTTTCTCTTCAGTTTCTTGCAAACAAGACAGGTTTTGTAGGAGGAGTGTTGATTTACAAGCAGGATTTACTTCAGGATAAACCTATATTCAGGAAGAACAAGACAACTTTTAAAATACTTGAATTCCCATAACCTTTGAAGATCAAGTGAACCAGTCAGTGCCATACTATGTTCAGCGTCGTGTTCTGAGACTGGCTCTAAATTCAATACTCATTTTTTTGAGTAATGGCAAATGAAGGATCTTAGTTATAAATAAGTTTCAGATATTTTCTGGTGCTCCTTGGGTACTTGTGTCATGTGCTGTGGGTTGTTTATATTACCAGAGCTATTGCAAACTCAGAGCTGTTAGACTGACTCAGCCACCTGCACAACAAGGGCTGGACTACAAAGTTTTATGCTGTCTTTGGGAAGCACGCCATCATTAGGATTCTTCTTGCAGAATTTCCTCTTGTAATTCTGGATCTGTATCTCATACAACTTTTCTACTGCTGGACACCATCCAAATGAACATCCCTCTAGGCTTCAATGTTTCTCCTGATATTATCAAGACTGATTAGAAAACCAGGGAGCTGGAAATGACAAGTGACATGAGGAGAATCTTTGTTAGATTTCTCCTGAGGGCATTTGGCACTGGGAGAGTTCCACTGTTTCTACCCACAGTAGAGGTACACTCAGGACCAGACACATGGTCAGGCACGCACACAATGCCTAGTTTTATAGGTGTTCCCACAAACCACAGCTTCTACATTGGTCCAGTGCTAGGGGAAGTCCCCAAAATACTTTGAGCCATTATTCGGTAGGCTTTTGTGCTCGGTGCATTTAGTTACCTCACACTGCGCATTGATACTGTGTAGCATCGATGTAAATGAATGTGGCAAGGATGTGTAAAAGAATGTGGTAAATGCAAGTGGCAAGGAAAAATCTGGGTCCATCTCATCCAGGAGACTGATATACAGGCTGTCTTCTGTATTCAGTGATGTTCACCTTGCTTGTGCACTGTGTTTGCTTAATGCCTGCTCTGCAGCTAGGGCCCTTCTTGGCCCGGCCTGGCACTGGCTGTTGAAATACTCTCACAGTCTGTCATAGGTCAAATTCCATTATCCTGTGCTAAAAGTAATGGACTTTCATTGGTCTATTCTCTTGAATTAAACTGTGTTTAGATCTTGGAACCTGAGAAAAAACTTGGAGTTTAGTTCCACTCTAACCCATGTTTTCCTTGGATATGGAAACAAGACTGGTTTTCATCGCAGGAAAAATGGCATTTTTACTTCAAACCTGCTAGCAGTTTCAGTGACTGCAGAAGATACTAGCAATAATTTTGTCCTTATCACTGATGCAGTGGATGGGAGGTAGGAAAGCACTCCCCCAGGCATGAACTTTGGCTTGGTTTACACTTGTTCTCAGCTTCATGAGTGATTACCATCTCTGAGAGGAAGTGTGTATCTTTACTGTCAACAAAATGATTTACTTTGTTTCTTATTTTAAACATAGATATGCTTTAAAGGAAAGACAATACCTCTTATCCAACAGAACAAGGAATTTAGTTTGGCATATTGTAATTGCATAGGACTTTGAAGACTAAGGCGACAAATAGTTCTAGGCTAGAGAACAGTGTGGGAGACTGTCCTCTTAGCTTCCCTTCTCACTTTGCTACTGCTGACTTTAGGGCTACAGCACATAGTAAAGCTCTGCAGAGAGCTCTGAAACAATGCGGATCACAAAACTGCAGAATCATTTAGTTTGGAAAAGACCTCGAAGATCATCAAGTCCAGCCTTTGACTGATGACTACCTTGTCAACTAGATCATAGCACCAAGCGCCACATCCAGTTGTTTCTTGAACACCCCCAGGAACACCTCCATCACCTCCCTGGGCAGCCCATTCCAATACTTAACTACCCTTTCAGTGAAGAAGTTCTTCTTGATGTCCAACCTGAACCATCCCAGGCACAGCTTAAGGCTTTGTCCTCTCATCCTGTCACTGATTACCTGCGAGAAGAGGCTGACCCCTACCTGGCTACACCCTCCTTTCAGGTGGTTGTAGGGAGTGGAAAGTTCTCCCCTGAGCCTCCTCTTCTCCAGGCTGAACAGCCCCAGCTCCCACAGTTGTTCTTCATAAGACTTGTGCTCCAGACCCTTCACCAGCCCTGTTGCTCTTCTCTGGACATGCTCCAACACCTCTTGCTTGTAGTGAGGGGCCCAAAACTGAGCACAGGATTCAAGGTGTGGCCTCACCAGTGCAGAGCACAGAGGGACAATCACTTCCCTAGTCCTGCTGATCACACTGTTTCTGACACAAGCCAGGATGTCATTGGCTTTCTTGGCCACCTGGGCACATGCTTGCTCATGTTCAGGTGGCTTACCAGCACTTTTCCCTGTTATGATTTTCAACTGTAATTTGTGCCCCACCAAAATCAGCTAATAATTTCTTTCTTGCCCATTTCTTGGAATGAGCAGCTTGCTCTGCCACTTCTATGGGCATCTCTATGCCTGGCTTTTTCCCATAAAGACATGTAATTGTAATAATCCTTGGCTATAGAATCTTTATTCTTACCAGCCCCCTCTCCTCTTTCCATAGATTTGACTCTTTCACCCTACAGCCATCATTCATTTTCTTCACAGTATCCTTCATGGACAAAATTACCTTCCTGAAATCTTGTTCAGGTAACCCACCAATTCCTCCTGCATAAAGTCTTAGTTAGAAGTAGAGATACAGGAGCCTGGGAAGTTTATTAGAAGTATGAAACTAAATTAATTCATTAATGATTTAGTCAAGCCCAAAAGTTTGTGATTTATCCCACAGTTTATGTGGCTGAATCTGTGCAAGAAACCTGTCTTTCTAAGCTGTGACTAAATATTTAGATGCTTGGAAGTTATAAAATATGAGTAGGAGGCTGGTTTCTGCAAAGCTTGCCTCACTTTGCTAGGTGATAGTCCTACAGTTTGGCCCAATGGATTACTCTGAAGGGCTTGTCTTCATTTAATTGTATTTGGTGGTTTGGTGTCTTTTTCATTTTATTAGAAGAAAAATCCCATGTGACTAACACAGATGCATCTCTTCTCTATCTAATGCAACAGTAACATATTAGTCAGTGCTCTGAACATTCCCCACCATGAAATGAAATGAAAGTTTTTTAGATGAGGCACAGCAGGTTTCCTTTTATAAGTCCAGTTTTAATTTTATTATAACTTTTGGTGCAATACTGTAGATAATATAACTGACAAATTTTCTAAAATCTTGACACTGAGTATAAGTGGAAGCAGAATGCGTAGCAGCAAACTAACTTAGATGCTCAGTAAGAGAAGTTATAAGCAGATTTCGAAACTTCTTTTAAAGAACCTCGTTATTATCTTCATGGAACTTTGATGCTATGCAACAGTATTGCCAAATATGTTTTACATTATCTTACTGTGTCCCTAAAATGCTGTTGAAATCCCCTCAATGTGTTCCCTTTTTATATCTGCATGGAATATATCAAGTTGAAGGTATGTAGAATGTAAATATTTGTTATAATAAGTAAATGTCCACTATTTCCATTTACCTCTGAACCTGCAACATGAATTGGCTACTTACATATTGGAAACAGCTGAAAGAAGTTAAGAGAAGAGGACTGAAAACAAGCAAAGATCAGATCTAAATCAAAACACAACATATTTTAAATTGTTTTTTTTTCTAGTCCATTGACAACTTCATAACCACTTTACTAATTGTATACCTGCAAAACAGATGTCACCTTATATTAATCTTATATATTCCCCTGACTATTTCAATATCTGTGCAGAAAATGCTATCTTCTGTGTGTTGGTATTATGTTGTATATCAGTGTCAGTGAAAACATGTCACAAATCCTCTATATTTTGTTACAAATAATTTATTAAACTGATGCTGTGCCATCAAATGACCCCTACAAACCTTGCATGGGAAAACGGCACAATAAATAATGCTCTATGAAAACATTTCTTGAGACAATAAATCATTCAGCCTTAATAATGTATCTTGAGCTGATGAATGTAGGGATTAATGTGGAGAATATTCTAATATGTTATTATAAGAACCACAACAGTACATGGAGAAAAATGAAATTGTATTTCTTCTTTCCATACTTTTTCTGCACTGCATCTACACAGCTGCATGTAGGAAAAGGCTGTACATCTCACAGCAAGTAATATTTGTGAGAAGAAATTAGCAATGTTTGCAATTGCTTTAATAATTCTTAAAGGTGCATTTAATAATTCTTAAAAGTGCCATATCATTTTGGGACAGTGATGCACCCTACATTTGTTGCTGCCAGCTTATGGTTAGGAAAGCAGAGACAATGTCAGTTTGAAGGTTACTTCGCCATCATACTTTAAAAGTATCATGGTAGTAGCTGATAATGTCTTTAAAACCAGTAGGGTGGCTGAGACTGTCACCTCTGTCAGCACGAGGTGGGAGTAGAGGTCAGTTTCTGGACAGAAGACGTGCCCCTTGCAGCAACACCTAGTTCGGGGGCACTGAGTTCCAAGAGGTCATTTGGAAAAGAGGAACTCATTTATCCTGTCTTTATCTTGTCAAGGCAAATGAAGTCACGATCTCCAGACAGGGGTCAGCTTGCTTACTTTAGATATCGTAGCCTCAGCAGATATTCTGTCTTCTCAGTCTTCAAACGTAATGTTCAACTAGTATGGTTTCTCCAGCTAGAGAGAAGCTGCAAACTACAATGTTGTGACTCTTCATCGCTCTCTTGCCAGATGCCAATACAACAGCATGTGAAAAACATGTTGGGGAAGACTTTCAAGCTGTATATTCCTGAGCCCTGAACTGCCTGTAGTTGGAGACTGGGAAATGTAACAGAAAGTTTCCAAGAAAAGAGGACATTGAGAAACTTAATCTCCCTTCCACCGAGGCAATCTGCCAGGAAAGACCTACTGTAGGCAAAATTTGGGCAAAAAGCCTCTTCTCAGAAAACAACAAGTTTGGTTGGGGAGGAAACATAAAGACAACTGGTCATGTCCTTAATTCCTTATTATGTTTTGCTTAACCTTGGCATTAGTGGAGTAATACAAGCCAGGCTTTCAAAATCTGCCCCAGCATTTCAAAAACCACATTGCCTGAAGTTCAATGTATTTTTCAGAGTCATAGCAAAAATGCCATTGAAAATGTGGAAGCCTGGGAGGTGTGAGGTCACACCGTCACCACACCAATAATTTGGCTGGAGAATGTTTTGTGCTAGTTAAAATGGGGATGAACTAGCTGTATTATAGCCAGATTAGCAGTGGTAGAAGGCTGCTGGAGGAAACAAACACTCAAAAATTAATTTAGGTACTTAGGTCTATATGGGGATAATGGGATACATATGAACAATTTGAGGGATTTTATCAGTGTACTTTAGTGTCAAGTTTTAATTAAATCTCCCAGTGTTCTTTTCTCTTTTTATTTTTTGCTATTTAACTTGGTGACTTCCCTTCCCTTCTACCTCTTTTTCTCTAGCAGCCTTTTTAGCAATAATTCACCTTACTGCTTCATAAAATTCTCTTTTTTCCACCTTCCTCTCCTGTAGATTTTCTTGTTTTCTCCATATAGGTTTTTTCCCCTTGTCTTTTCCCATCTTTGCTACAACATTCTCCCTTTTCTCTGTATTCCTTGCTCCACTCCTAAAACCTTTTTGTTACATCTGCTGTCTGCCATTCCAGACCTGGATCTGCATCTCTCCTCTCCAGTAACAGACTGACTTTGGTGGGAAAGCAATGATCTCCATTTTTTTTTTCCCAACAAGACATTGTTCTTGTCTCCTGTTGGGTGAAAGCAGGACCAGGCAAACCTCTTTTCCATTCTCCTCCACGAGGGCCTTTTGCCCTAAGTGATCTGGGTGTGGTGAGCTCAGATAGCCTGCTATGCTTTCATTGCATGGGCCACAGGGAGGGGATGTACCTTGCATTCCCTCCCCTACAAAGAGCCCTACCACAGCGTCAGGGTGATGAGAATCACTGAAGCAGAGGGATGAGCCTTGGGGCAGGAGGGGGAAATAAATAATGGCTTGCTGTCAACCCTCCCTTCTGCATTAGGCTGCCAGATGATTGCTTATTCCTTGCTCCCACCCACATGCTTCATGCCACCACCAGCATTTTTGGTCCTTTGTGGCTGAGGTTGTGGGCTAGTCAGCTGATGAGTCAGCTCTGCTAACCAGTGCTTTTCCATCTCCCATGGCAGGGACAGCTTGGGCGGAAGAGTTTCAGTCACCGCTATCTGCATGGAAGATGGGGGCTTCTTGGGCACATTAATTGATTTATTCAGAATTTCACCATTCTGCAAATAAAGAGCAGGTTTCCAGGGCTGTGCAATCCATCTCCTCTTGCTCCCTTTGCATATGCTCTGATGCAGGAAGTTTTGAAGCTACACTCTCTATACCATCTGTTAGTACAGGAGTGTGGAGTGAATGGGAAATTCAAACTTTGAATAGGTCAGGAAATTCAAAGTTTTGTTCTCACTGCAGCTAACTACATGTTGGTCTCAGATGGTACTGTAGCTCATCGGGTTAACGTACAAAATGAGTCTTGCGCCACAGCTGAGTTCCTGCGCCACAGCTGAACTTGGCACCGGGACCGAGTGGGAGAAGAGAGGATCAGAGCTTCAAAATACCTTTGTGCCTCCTCAATGCTGGGCAGGCCTGGGCCTCTTTTGTGCTTCCCAGGGGTCAGAACGCCCTCCGGGACTGGCGCATGCAGCCTCTCGCAGCTCATGTTAACTGGGGAACATCTGGCCAATGGAAAACACATCAGGCAGAAGAATGTTCCAGCTGCCCGGTTCCCAGCCTGCCCCATCCTGCCTTGGCTCCATCAACTCCCGGCTGTGTTGCTGTGGCTGGAGAGCAATCGTTAGGTACTCTGGCTCCTTTTCGCATTCTCCACATCAGGCAAAAGCTGTGCAGTGCTGGGACAGGTGGTATGAACCACCAAATGTGGAAGGCTCAGTCACAGCTAGTGACTACACAACTAAACAATTAGTTTTAAACTAATTTCTACAGCTGCACTATTTGCTGTCCGTTTCAGTCTCCCTAGTACGAGCATACTTCCAGGCATCCTTCAGTGGTTCTGACCAAGCTAGACCTTAATTTACATTGCAGTAGCAAAACACTCTTTTCCTCCTCCTCCAGACAAAATCTGGCCATTTTCAAGGATGTACAGTATGCTGGGGCAGAAGGAAGAGGGTGAGGCTAGAAGCGATTTTGTGAGTATGCTTGCTGTAATTTTTATAACCGAGTTATCCAGAAATCCTTAGGTTTGAGTCTAATGACTGTAATTTGTCACAGTACTTAAACTTATTTCTAATGAAAGAATACCTCTTAGTAGCTATTTAAAGTCAATTTATTCATTAAAAAATGATTTATGGTACACTAATCTGAAATCGTTTGATTTTAGATTATTAGTTGGGGTATCAGTGAACTCTATTACATTCTCTGGATAATTTTCAGATTAAATAAACTCCACAAAAGGACTGAAAAAAATAACATATAGGCAGATTTGCCACTAATCCAAATTACTGGAGGCATGTTCTTTTTTATATATAGCCAATGTACAGATCTTTTGAATACCAGGTGAAAGATATTAAGAGCCGTGGAGGGAGTGAGGAAAGCTTGCAGTAATTATTTGGAAATTGGCATATGAGAAGTCATTGTTTATCCTGATTTCACTGTACTAAATTACTGACCAATTCTTTCTCTAGGATTGCAGATCCAGTGGGATTTAGACACATGTATTGGCTGCCTGCTTGCATCTCCTTAGAAAATGGACCAATTGACCACACTGTCTTTGAGTATGAGAGGTCATATTCTTGAAAAAAGATTGGAGATATTTTAATTTCATAAAATAGGGGTTATAAAAAGGACTCTCAGAAAGGCAAGACTTCTCAGGTACCAGCTGTGTGACCAGACTGACATGCAGAACAGAGCTAAGCAGCAGTATTCTAGCAGCTGTTTACCCCCAAATGCCCATACATAAACTCACTCCTGCTGTTAGCAATGATTTCTTTGCCAACTACCTCCAGAAGAACAGTGTAATTTGTTTGTATAGGTAAGGTAGCCCAACAGCATTCTCATGCATCTCTTTCCATAGCTAGAAAGGAAAAATTGCCATGTTAATTAAATACTTGCATTAGTATCCAGTGCTGTTTTTCTCTAGATAAACTTCTTGCGCTTTAGCCAAAGTTCATAAACAGGGACAAAGTCTGCTTAGGCAAAAGTTGGTCCTGTATATTTTTCATTTCCATGGGAAGTTGTTGTAGTGGTAAGAGACGTAAGACTAAAGGTAACATCTCCAGAAGTCTCAGAAATCTTTGAAATTGTGACTTATCTTCAGAAATGCCTGCAGCTTTGTCTGCACTGGTGCTGTTACTCTCGAGGTCACTCTGGAGGCTGTCAGCACTCTCCCTTTATAGACTGGTGTCTCAGCCTCATCACCTCCACAAACATTTTGACCAAGCTGAGAGGCTGTGGTGATGCTTGGCACCTGAGGTTAAGCCTGCCTCTATGATGTGAGTGCGCCAAGCTCCGACAGTGAGGTCCACCAGCAGTAAAGTCACAATTCTCTGTCCAGCCTCCAACCTAATTCCTCTCCATAAATATAGGTGAGACCTGAAGCAGAGATAAGGCCAGTTTTGGGATGTCATTAGTTTCATATCAAAGCTGGACTGGGACGTCATCTTTTGTGTCAATGGCAAACTGCAGTGCAGACGGGAGAGGACCTCTCCCACTGCTGGGTGAAGGTACACAAAAAGGTCAAGCCTAAAGTGTAAAAAGCCCTCATTTTGGGTGAAGCCAAGGGTACTCAACAGCCTATAGGTGCATCTCCAGAATCCCTTAAACCGTCTGTAGCATGTGTGGGCACACCTCAACAAGTTTTCACCTGTTTTAGTGTGTCTAATAATAGCAATGAACTTGCAGGACTGTGCAAAATGCATCCCACACTGTGAGTCCTCAACAGGCTCAGTGCTGTGCCCTCATTCCTATTGTTACTTATTTAAGCTGGATTATAAAGCTGGTTTGGGCAAGCCTGTTTGTGCTGCCTTTAAATGAAATGTGTCTGTACACTAATCCTCACAAAATATCAATGAGCAATATAGCCACCATAATTTTTTTAATTGTAGGCTTCAAAGTAATTTAACAGCTTTTGAAAACTTTATTTCAGGTAATTAGTGAAAATAATTAATGATGAAACAACAACGGTTGCTTTCATAGCATTAACTGCTTGTGAAAATAGGCCAAGCCCTCCCCCCTTCATTGGGTAGAGTTGACTTACCATAAGAGGAAAAATATTTTTGACTTTTTTCTTTAAATTCCCAAATGCCTTATCACCCAAAGTCATTCCAGCTACACCTGCAAGGCATGTCCATACAACAGATTACTATGTTGGTCATTCGTGGGATACTTGGCTAAAATAAAGTAGACTTTTCTGACTAGGAACAAGCTCTAACTAGAACTTGTTGTACTTTCCTAGTAATCCTTCAGAATCAATTCATAAGCCTGTTTCCTGGTTTACTATTTCCGTCTTGTTGTGTTTCTAACAGTGCAGCGAGGCAACGTTTAACCTGGGCAATTGTATTTGTTGTTTATTGAATCTAATGTTTGTTTGACTGTTTACCATGACTTTTAAATATCTTAATTAGCATAATTCACAGTAGCACCTGTTTGGTGAACATGGACCTTTAAGATAATAAAAAGGAGCAGGCTAACAAAATATTTGCAAAAGGTGCCAGTATCGTTTAAAAGAATTGTAGAGCTATTTACCTTCAGCTTTTATTGCATTCTACTCAGGCAACATCATTCCACCCCGACAGAACTTGAAGCTATATGATTCTTCCCTGATCAAACTGAAATAAAATAATCCCATGACATATTTGGGGGAATCCCATATGATAATATGCATGTGGCTTATATCCGTGTGGGTTGACAGGATGAGCTGCCTCTTTAAAAAGCTTCCATGAACCTGTATTGTTGTAGTAAGCTCTGGTAGGCGAGGGGTTGCGTGACTGCAGCAGACTCATTTGTGACCTCAGAAAAGTGGTTATGAAAGTGATCTCTTGATCAGAGGAATAGAGCTCTGCTGCCTGCCAGACCAGCAATGCAGAAATGAGCCTCCTCCCTACAAATCTGCCCCGGCAGGAGAAAAAGTGTTCCTCTTTTGGATGCAGTGTGATGAGTCCTCTGAAAAATTCTTGGGCTTAAAACAAAGTGGGCTCTAGAGTATACACTGTCTCCAGTTAAATTTCACATTTTTTAAAAGCGTGCAAGATCATGTTTGCTTTTTGCGATTTGTAGTTTTCACTTTCTGCCTTAAACCTACTCCTGTTTTTCTTAGTGTAGCTCTAGTAAGCCTTGTTTCAGTGGTTATTAGACTGATTCTGGCAGTAAACCACAGTGTGTATCCAATGGAGATCATATTGTAACTGGTGAAAACACAATATAAACTAAGGTTTATGTCACATGATGAGTGTAAAACATGATGAATCTGTAGGTAAGAAATCTCTGGTTTTCATCCAGAGACCTGTGACAGAATAAGAAGCACTGGAAGTAATCTATCATAATTCTCTTTATACACACTATTCATGTACATATTATATATACCTGGCATTGATCACTCAGTGACAGCTGCAATTGGCTATTATTGCCTAGAAAGTTGAAGGCATAACCTATATGTTTCATGAATGAGAGTCAAGATTCTTGTCCTTATCCCACAAGTAATACTCATTATTTCTTTGGTAGCTTGCTATGAGTCAAGGTAGGAGGCACATTTGTAGGAGTCAGACTTGCCTGTTCAAGTCAATGACACACATACAGAAGAGTTGAAACTGGAGAAAAGGTTATGTTTTATTAGCTAGGACTTTGTTTCTGAAATACAGAACATTGGTTTTCCTTATCTTCAAATGGGACAGGTCTGATAAGAACTCTGTGCCTGCTTTGTAATTTTATCACAATATCTAAGTATTCTTTGGTTTTAAAAATTGAAATGCAAATCAAAGCAGGGAGACAATTTACAGTCTTAGAGCAGTCAAATATTACCTTTCTTGCATTTCATAAAGACAGAATTTTTTATTACTCTCAGAAAATTTGAAGGTCCTAATTCTGGTTGTTGACCTAGGGACCATGGCACTTTTAAAAAGCTTAATTCCTCTAGTGCTGAGCAGGAGAGAAAATGTAAGCCCACTACTGGTCTGTTTAGGGTCTTTGGCATCTGCTTGGGATCTTTTCCTGAGCACAGAACATGGCTGTCACGAAAAGCAAAGCAAAACCTTTGTGAGGAAGTGAAAAATAAAGGTTATTGTAGTGATTGAATACATTGTGTGCATGCATTTTCTACTTCTGCAGAAGGTTCCTGTTCTGCAAAGGAATTTATTTTTGGACAAACCATAGTGTCTTCTCTGCAGGCCCTCTGTTTTACAAGGGATTCCAGCTGGGAACAAGGTCCATCTGTTTGGATAGCTTTGCAGGACTAGTCTTTAAATGCATACATTAAAATATTAAAATGGATAAAAACACATTTAAGAGATCCAGGAACTGTAACATTATCAGTTTAGGCTTCTGGCAGTTCAGTTTCTGACTTCTGTTGTCGTATAGTTCTTAATTTTGAGCTTTTAGGTCAAAATTGTCATGCTACTGGTTTTCTTCGTCATTCTAAAAGGTTCTGGAATACAGCTCAATGTTTTAAAATTACCTGGAAATTGATTGTGAAATAATTATTTTAAACTTTTAGATAATGTCCCTGATGTTTCATTTGCCCTTATCTTGTCTCAGCATGTATTTTTACTTTCTGAAGTAGAAAATCCAAAGCTTAAGGACCTCCTCTCAGGCATATTTTTCCCACAGCACACTGGGTGCATTTAACTTCTCAAGGCTTCATGCAGCCTCCACAGACAGCAGAAAACACTAAAGAGCAGCTCTGCCTTAGAAAGAGAGCACCATGTTCTGTGGGGTGTGTGTGTTTGTCTGTGGCTGTGCAGCTGTGTGCTGCGATATCCAGCTGACTTAAAGGTGGAGATTATAATATTTCATCTGTCAAGTGTTTTTGCTTATTTGTGTACAATTTGCTTATTGTTTGTGTACACTGGGAAGCAAACGTGTCTTTGCCTTTAATACTGGATACAGTAAATATCTGCTATGTAAAGCAGATATTAAAGAATTGTTCTTATGATACTTCTGACTCTAAAACTGTTGGATCCAGATTTGGTTTTCTGGGTAACACATGCACATCCTGCGCACTAAGGTCTCAGTGTGAATATTTTAGATGCAGTGTTTATTTCATCTTAAAGGTTTCCTTTATCCTCTCCAGATCATGTGCATTGGCTATTTTTAAATAGTCTCTTGGATGATATACTGGCCTACTGACACATGCTCTTTCAACTCTCTTCTAGGAGATACTGACTTTAATTCCTCTTGGAACCAGCAGGTGTGAATTTAGCCTGTGTCTTTCCATGCAGAATGGTAAAAAGAAAATTATAAAGGCACAAGAAATTGAGGAGTAGAAGCTCAGGAGATAGTTTGTTAGGATCATAGTCCTGGAAAAGAGGTTATCCAATCCAAAAAGGCTGGCAAAGATCATGTAAATCTCACAGAAGTTAGTCATTGTCAGGTTGCTTTAATCAAGAAGGGGGAGAGATGTTTTCTTGTGCATTTTCCTAGTTGCATTTATTTTCATGCTCGACCTTTGATTTGAGTTCATCCTTCAGGGATTAATTACTAAATGTTCTAAACCATAGACCTAAATTGGAGAGGGCAAAATGATGCACATCTTTTGTAGCCAATAGAGACTAAAAATGTTCTGATATTCTCAAGGTAAATCTGTTATCAAGACTTCATTGCATTTCTTCTGTAAGATGAAGTTCTTACAATCACCTTTCCAAAAGCGGGAAAGATTCCGGTAGACTTCAATTGCTTATGTATGAACACACATAGCTTTCCTCTTAGCTGTCTTTTCAGTCAGAATGGATTTTGGCCTCATTACTTATGTTTCTGAAAAATATTTCAGACTCAAGTTTATTTCAATAGGCTGTTTATCATTAAAGAATATTTTTTGTTGTTTTTGGATGCAATGATTAGTCACAAGATGCTCTTTCATCATATGCTTAAAGTTAGTCACATACAGGCTTTCTCATAAGGTTCTGATTTTTCTTATTGTCACTTCTGTGATATACTTTGTTTCACGTCACAGATGCTGCTGTTGTGCATCTGTTGTTTATTTTCTGTCTGCAACAAATTTTGTGGACAAGGCTGTGGCATTGCAGTGAGAATATAACAACATAAGAAATGCACTACCGTGTCACACCAGTGCTCCATCTAGTCTGGTATTCTCATCTTCAAAATTGCTGCCTTTTATCTCCTTTAAAGCATTCTTGAGCTCATGTCACAGGGCACTTCACAGTCCTCATATTGTGGGGTTGGGCAAACAGCAGTTCTGCATTCGGTTTATCCATTGCCCTTATAATTTTGAAAACCTCTGTTTTATCTCCCCTTGTCCTTCTCAGTAAAAAGTCACAGCCATTTTAGTCTCTCCTCAAAGGGCAACTGCTCCTGCTGCGGACATCTGTGTCCACTGATGTATTATTTTCATCAGGAGAATCAATCCTGAACAAATGGCCCAAAGACAATGAAAAAGTATGAGCCGTGTAAAAAGAGGACAATATTCTTGGGCCATAGAGAGAGAAAACGCTGGGAATTCAGAGGATATAGAGAACTCATTTTCAAAAATATATCTGGACAAGGGAAAAGATGAACAGCTATTCAGACAAGAAGCCATTACGAAGGATGTTTTGAAGAATGGGTAAACTCCTCAAGTATTTTTGATAGGTCATGTTCTCCCTAGATCCTAGAATCAATGTGTCCTGATCTGCTGTTCCTCTGAATATGTATATATATCATGATCAGTGGGATTTGCTGAGATACCACTCAAGCAATCAGGATGTAACAAGCTAGAATGCACTGCAATACACTTAAGGCTAATTGTGGATTAGTTTGGTGAAGTCATGAATGAAAATATAAAGCTACATTCATTGTACATTCTGAGGACCTTAACTCTGGAACTAAACAATGTTAAGCAGCCTTTCTAAATAAAAAATTGTTCTCTTAAGTTTATTTTTTTTCTACTCTAAACTTATGCTGGATATCTTGATTCTGATTAATGGACGTGTAATTTGCTGACTTAAGGTGCAAGGAATTTGTTGGAATCATCTTAATTTTTTGTGAGGGATGTGGGTATTGATTTCAAAGTAGAATAAGTGGTGTGCAGATTTCTTACTTGAGGTTGCTCAGGCAACCTCAGGCTTGAAATCCATTATATACTTAGGCTTGCAATCCATTTTGTAGTTTAACAGAATAACCATTTTTATTTACCTTTATGTGTTTATTTAAAAGGGTGTGCAAGCAGATACTGAGGCAAGCTAATATATTACAGCTTAATTAAAGAATGGAATAGTACACAGAAAAAATTAAGGCCTCAGGACTGAACCTATAAATCAATAAGTTCCCGTGATCAAATCATCATATTTAATGTAGTAGAAAATAAAATGGAATCATGAAGATAGGCAGGAATGCTGTTACTTGGAATAAGTCTCATATCTTGGGATAATTTCAGAGGAGTGCATGTCTTCAGTAGCCTTATAGCCAATGTAGTCTACCAGACCAAGTGATAACTCAAATATTTACTCACAGTGACGCAAACAGATCTCTAAAATATCTCCTCTGCCAATGCACAGTGTGGGGTTGTCTGCTGGGGAGATCATCTGTTGAGTCATATGAAGAGAGAAAGGTTGCAACAGTAAACTACAGAGAAGAAATGTGTTTTCTAGACAAGTTCTTTTGAGTCTGTTGTTTGTATGGTTAGGACACAATTTGTTCAATGTGAAGACAGAACTTTTCTTTGGATCTGTGATCCCTCAGAAATTATGGGATAAGGGAGATGCTATGGTCCCAGACTACATTTAAACTTGACATACAAGTGTGATTTCTTGTGAGATAGAGATATAATAAACCAGCAAAAAGCAGAAGAAGAGCTAATAACTTATTTTGCATATTCTCCATATACACACACGTTTTATAAAAACCACTTCACCATTCTCAGCATTTCTTAAATTATTCTACACATTTACAAACCAAGAATTGTGGAAATAGGAAGTGTTCATCCAGAATTTACCCTAATGCTTATTCACCTAAAACATTAAGCAACTCCTTATCTTACAAAATTAATCCTGTTTGTAATTAAATAATGAAAGTTTTCCTGGAGGGAATGTGAAATATCCATTACTGGGAATACTCAAAAACTCTGAGGTACCTGCTTAAGTAAGTTAGCTCTGTTCTGATCAGGGTGAGGTTGACCAGATGACATTCAAAGGTCCCTTCTAACCCACAACTTCCTAAGTTTTTGTGATTCCCTATCCCGACTCAGTTAACAGACCCGGGTTCCCCACAGGTAATTGCTTTCCTAAAGCTTCGCAGAACTCTTTGCACTGCAGCACCACTGAACATTTGCAGGCAAATTTTTTCAGCTTCTCAGCTTGCCTTATGTAAATTCTATTTCCCAAAGGTGCACAGACCTCTTCTTCACATGCAAGAAAAAAATACCCTGACTCAGTCACCTCTGTAAGAAGTCCTCGGTTTGTGTTTCTTCTTTCACCTGCACCTGGATTCTGATGCTGCCTTTTTGCTGGGCTACTCGGTACTGCCTGCCCTGGCGTCATACCAGGTCTGTTCCAAGGATCATGAATTCCTACCCCAAACTGATTCCCTTCCTGACACAACCTTGCTCGACAGTTAGGTTAAGAGGGAAAAGATAAGACTGATGGGTTTTAGGAGGGCAGTGTGAAGAAGATGGTGGATCTTTCTGGGAACTGGTGGAAAGCACACCAGGACCACCCCAAGGAAAGAGGCTCGTCCTTCTCCCCTTTCTGCCTGCTGGAAACCCTCTCTGACATGTCATCCTTAACATATTGTCAGATCACACCCAAATTTTCTAATGAGCTGGATCTCTCAGAGCTGATGTTTGTAGAAAAACGATAGGAATGCGAGCTTTTTTGCTCTTTTCTCTGTCTTTCTGTAGAAATAATATCCACGTGTACTTTTACACACAGAGAGACAGCACTGGCAGCTGGATCACCGTTTTAGAAAGTTTATCTGATCTGCAATAATTCCTAAAAACACAAAACCCTGCAGTGGGATATAGTGAAACCGACCGTATTGACGATCGCTCCAGCAGAGTATTTTACTGTTTGCAAAAGGATTTGACTTCGGGGAAACACTCCTCACCCTTCGCACAGCGGGCTCTCTCCCTTCTCCCTGCTGCACGAGAGTTATTTTTCTGATCCTTTACCCTAAGCTCCTTTGCTTTTTTTAGGCAACCCCCAGATATCTGATACAGTGTATAATGAGGAATTAGGTTCCATTACACGCAGGCTTAACCTTCTCGAAAAGCATTCAGCGCTTGCCAGGAGTCATCAATATTTAACAGCTGTTGTTATTATGAAATACTTCATAGGGTACTGCGGCTCGTCTGCTCGCACGCAAGGGCTTGAACGGCGGCCAGGCCCTTGTCAGAGCCGCCGGCAGATTGACAGGCGGCGAGGCTTGCGTGACAGCGGGGCCGGGGTTAGTCAGCACTCTGCCTCCTCCGCAGCGGGGACCTCTCCTCCCCCTCGCCTCCCTTCAAAAGGGCTCCTCCGGACGCGATGGGACACGGGCTGGGGGCTCAGGGGGGCGAGGTGGCCGCTCCGGCCCCGCGCACGTCCGTGGGGAGAGGAGGGCAGCCCGGCGGTGGCATCTCTTTGATGCCCCTCTCGCACGGGGGAAATGGATGAGGCTCGCTGGGAAAGGGGAACAGTGGTTCTGGAAGAAAGAGCGGATGGGATCTGGAAAGCAAACAGCTCGGTTTGTACCTTAAATAAATGTCATGCTGTACTCGAGAAACTTCAAAGGGAAGTCGGATTTCAAAGCATCTCTTAAGAAGAAGCAGACTGAGAAAACCGCTAAGTTGGGAAGAAAAACTCTGCATTACTGCTAGCGTAATTTCATCTGGTGCTCTGGTAGCCTCCGCAACAGGACCAAGCACCATACAGCTTTTATACAGCTTTTACGTGTTTTGGTGCTGATTTCTTTATCAAAGCATTTGTACAACCTGTGTGTTGTGGCCTTTCAGAGTGCAAATGTCTCTTTCATGTTGTTTGGAAATTTATAATAACTGCTCCTTATGCTGTGTATTTTTTAATTTCAGTGTGCATCTAATGACCCCCATCCTAATTGTCACTCGGTGTTCTCTGTAACACAGCCAGAGGAAACAGACCATTTCAGTTCATGGCTCTAGGTTTGTTAAGCAGAATTGCTCATACCAAGTGTTTCCGAGTCAATTTGTTTTGTTTTCTTATTATTCAGAGTAACACGCATAGCTGATTCTTCCTGCAGCTAGAAGATCCAGGAAGAGAGACCCTTTTCTCACTTCCTTTTGAGTAACAGTTACCAAACGTGAGATTTGCATGCTTAAAGCGGCGTCTCTGAACCTGCAGTCTGGATTCGGGTACTTTGATCTGCCTGTTTTAAGAAACAATTTATCCCCTGGGCATCATTGGAGAGAACTGGTAGTCCTTGTAGAAGGGCCTGAAACTGATTCACTAACCTGAATCTGAAGAGGACAGTATGGTCCCTTCTCACACCACAAATGAACCCAGGCAAGGTGCTCAGTTCAGAAGCAGCATCCCTTCACTGCTCATTTCTTGCCTGTGCTGTTGCTTGATGCAGGCAGCTGAGGCAGCTGGGGCACAGTTTGCCCCCACATTAGTTTGTTACACACCCTAACTTGGCAGGTAATTTTGCTAATTATTTTCTGAAGAATGAATGTTGTGCTTGTGCAGGATGAGGTACAGAAACACTCTGGAGAACGTAATCCCATGGGTTTAAAAACTACGGGTTTGTGAGAGTCCTGAAATCTCCGTCCCTTTGAACTAAAGAGTATCCTGCAATGAAAAAATGTTCTGTTATTTCTGGGGGAAAGGGAACGGCTGGTTTCATAATGCTTCTATAGACTGTGTTAGGCAGCTTTTCTCTTCTTTACAATATTCCAGATTTGGTTTTCAAGTCAAGGGGTTTGCAAATGCAGATAGCAGTGCTCATATCAGAACTGGAGGCTCAAAAGAGATCTCAGGTTTTTACATTGTTCTGGGCAGAGACAGTGCAGCTGTGAAAGGCTTAACAGCACTGTCTGAGACAGTCCCATACTCATTCAGCCAATCTTATAGTCTCCTCTGTGGACTTTTTTCTCCATTAATTAACTGTCAATTCTAACTCTACATTATTTTTTGTTTCCATTCCTTTCACTGCTTTCAGATTAGAAATTGAAGTGATGTCCTCAGATCTTTGACCTTTCCTCCAGGAAATTGTGTTGGCCATTTTATTTCATTTTTTTCTCCCTCCTCTTCTTCTTCCTCGCCCCCTTTCCCCTTGCCCTGTGTATTTCCGCAGGGTCGTCCTTTGTAGGACCCAGCGTTTCCAGACTTGTTGGCTTTTAATGTTGCATGGGATGGCACCACGCCCACTAGATTGCATGACCTTGCAAAACTGTCAGCCCTGGTACATGTATCTCTGGTATTTATCATTCTATGGTATCAATATGCTCATTCATCTTCTTTGGCAGAACAGCTCCATCTTCTGTTTTATTTCATGTTCTGGAAGTGCAGGCTTGGTACGTTGTGCTCAGAAAAAGGTCTCTGGTGTTACCACTTCCCATCTCTTCCATTTGCCAGTTTTGAGCCCGGTAGGCGAGCGCTCTACGCTGGCCATCAAAAGGGTTGCCTCTCCCATAGAAAGTAGTCCAAAGTTCCATAAAGCTACAACTCTCCATTTATTTTTACAGCCAGCAGCATTCATTAGACTGCCCGCAATATCAGCTTTGCTCTTGCCCCATTCTTGACATATGGAAACTCCAGCAGCCCGTTTCCCCCTCAGGTCGCTGAGTCATCCTTTTCTGTTTTTTATTTTTCAGCTTTCCGCAATTTGCTCCTCCCTGCCTGCCAGAGACAGTACTCATGCGTTCTTCAAGCTCTCCCTTGTTTTCATCATCATAGGCTTCACTGTTGCTCCAGAGGGACACCATTTTATGAGATGTCTAAGCTTGATCACAGCTGTCTTGGCATCAGGGTCTTTTCTATCAAGCCACCCATCATAACCAATACTTGCTGTCCTGTTCTCTCTCACGATTCTTGGTGGTGACAGGGGTATTGTTGGACTGTTCTGTTTTCTTTTCCCTGTTTTTCTGCCTAGTCAGATAACATCTCGCAAGTTTCCCTCATCTGCCTGTCATGTCTTGCTTTTCCGACTCCTCCTCCTCCTCCTCCTCCTCCTCATTTCTTTCAGGGATCTGTGTGGTTTTCTGCCTGTCTTGCTCTGCTTTCTCCAGGTGGCAGGCTGTCACCAGCACCTCTCTTCTGAGGTATCACTGCAGCACCAGCCCAGCCGTGGGTGGATTAATCAAGTACTTCCAGTGCGAGGAGGCAGAAGGAGAGTCAGCAGTGAGTGACAGCTCTGCTGCCTCAGGTGCAAGGAGCAAACGTTCCCATCTCCGAGGGATTTGCTTCTTGGAGCAATGGTGTTACTTGTCTTTCTTTGCTGGTGCAGTGGGTCTCCTTGCAGTCAGGCCAGTGAGTAGGACATGCTATGAAACGGATGTGTGTGGCCAAACATATGGGTAACTCTAACTGGCAAAATAACCATTAAAATACTTTCCATTTGGAGATGGAATTTATAGTAGCCAGACGAGTTGCAGAACAAACATCTCTTGTGCTTCTGCTGCTGTGTTTGTATGAGCCTGAAGGCTAACAAACAGGCAGGGAGCTCTGGCCCGCTCAGTTGAGTAAAATAATAGTTTCCACTAACGATGAAGTTCGAACGGATGGAATTTTCGCAACACCAAAAGAGCGCATCAGAGAAATAAACCTTCGTTTCCTCTCACCCCTCCCTGTCTGTCCTTCAACCTGCACAAAGACCGCAAACCACCATGTCAGTAATTACAAAAACATCTTTTCTGAGGAGGGAAACTCTGGAAGAGGCCATTGGAATAGGGGCTGGGCTTTTAAAAATTCTTGTCACAAGGTATTTAAAAGATGTGTGGATGTGGCACTTAGTGCCACATAGTTTAGTGGCAGACTTGGCAGTTCTGGGTTAGTGATTGGACTTGATGATCTTAAGGGACTTTTTCAAGCTAAATGAGCCTATGATTCTATCTCTGTTCTTACAGACAGGCCTAGTTGATCAGGGGAAAAAAAGCAACCATTTCCAATTAGCTTAAAAGGTACACCAAACTGAAAACACAGACTTAAAAATCTGTATGTTCTATTCACAGCAGCCTAGCTTAAAAGTCTGAAATCCCAAAATTGTTTTGGCTGGAAAATATGGGTAGGGATCTGTTTAAGCAGCTTGGGATTCTCCTGATGTATTTTCCCATGCCCAGGGGAGGGATTTATTACATCTAATTATACATTCGAGATAATTGCTTTGGGGTAATGACCGACATTATCACTTTCAGCAAATATTTACAATGTAAGCTAAAAACCATCACAAATATTCAGTTTGTGTGGTTCTGAGTTGCCATCATTTGTTGTAAAATGCTGATGTATCTTGCAACAATCCCTTACTAGGCTGTTAAATAGATAAGAAGTTCTTGCACAGGCTCAGGAGCTTCAGAGGCTCGCTGTCTCGTCTTCTTATTTTGGTTTGGTATGAACTATTCCTGCCCATCTCAACCCTTTTTTGGGGGGAGGTTTTTTTTGCTCGGTTGGGTTGTTGTTGGGGTCATTTAGTTTTGTTGGTTTTTTTTGGTGTGGGTTTGGCTTTTTTTCCAGAGGGGTGTTTTCTGCTTTATTAACCATCTCTGGCTGTGGCAGTTCCCGCTCCCCTTTGGCTAGAAGGGAAAATGTGTATCAAATGTCCCAGATAATATCACTGGGATGCTCTCCTCTCTCATTCTCTCCATGAAAAGGAGAAAAACCAGAAAACTGAATCTCTCTTTGCTACCAGGATATTTGTATGACCCTTCTCTGTAATGGGGCAGTAGGAGTGAAGCTGACTTAATTTTTACTGACCAAGTGATAAAGACAAGTTCCTGTTTTACTCCCTAGATGATGCTGAAGCCCAATTATGAAGTGATGCCAGCCTTCTCAGAAATTCTTTCATTATCCCCACAAATGGGATTGTATTTCAGTGATTTTTCTGTAGGATATACTGATAGGAAGAACTTGAGGATTCAAAGATGTTTGAGATCAAGCAATGTGAAAGAAGAGCACTCACCAGCTGAGTTTCCCACGAAGGCTGATTCAGGAATAAGCTTTTTCCTCCTATTATTAGGAAAAATATATGGAATTTTAATCTATAATGAGAGCTATTAATGAACTTCATGGAGCAAATGACCTGCTAAAAACAAACTTTAAAACTCTGTGTAAAAATGAAACAGTTTAAGAACATTCTTTTGAATCTTAACAGTCAGGCTGAAACTTGTAGAAATGAACAGGGTAAAGTGAGACCAAAAGTAATCTGATGTCGAGGAGGTCAGCCCTGAAAAGAAGAAACTTATTTCACTCCCTTTTCTTCTGAGCTATATAGACATTTCTCTGTATTGTCATAATACATATTTTTATAAACAAAACAACTTGCTAACTTTCTTTTGTTTCTTTCCTGTGGGTTTTGGTTGCTGCTTTATGTAGTGTAGACTAATGGAAAAAATATGTTCAATAAAAAATGTGATAGATATTTCATATAAAAAACATCTGGACTGCAAAATATGTATCTATCTCCAGCACAAGGAGAAAAAAAAAGAAAAGAAAAGAAAGCTGTCAGTAGCTGAGATCCAGACCACAAAGACAGTAACTGCCAATTAAATTCAATGCATGTTAAATGCCTAAACAAGAATTTTAGCCGTGACCCTAATCGTTATGATTTCTAAATTAATGATAACTCTTTCCAACAGCCATTCAAGAAAAGCACTTTAAGAAGCAAGTTGGCCAAACAATAAAAGAAGACAATATATCTAACAAGACTGCTGTGCAAGAAGGTGGACTTCTACTAGAAGTGAGTGAAAAAATGCTGCTTTTCCTCTGGCTGTAATTTATTCAGTTTGATGATATATTTGGGCTGATGATTTGTGTCAGCTTTGAACAAACAGTCAGGCTTGGTGTGAGTCTTTCAAGAACCACACTCGTGAACACTTCTTGCAAGAGCAAGGCTGGCGGTCGTGACAGTCACAGTCGGTGTCCACTGGGGCAATTGCACCTCACACCCTTGTTTGCATCCTTGAAATTACCAGTGAACTCCAGCAGGCCAGTTCACAGTTCTTTTTCACTTTTAGGTTTATTTTACTTGGCCCATATTTTGAGGATGTCAACATGAGCTTTCCTTGTTTCTGATCTGAGCCGAGAATATTCTAGGATATTTTAGTTTATCGTACTTCCTCAACTCTGTGCTCTGTGCACACACCGTGCCAGCAGAAGTTGTCCCTTCTATGTATTTTTATCCCCCTTAGGCTGACTTTATATTGGCAGAGCAGCATAAAGGTCCCATGCTGTTACTGAGAATTGGATCCATTAATCTGAAGGGAGAATTAATACTGCTGTGAACTACTGAGCCAGCTAGAGCACAGCGGTCCATCCCAGATACATCTGCATTTCAAACACATGATGTAATAATGCCTTTTATACACTTAGGTCCTTGGAAATTCCTGTGTGATTAAGATTACATATGTACAGTTGTTTTTTATGGGATAATATTCATGGTATAAAAATTGTGTTTTAAGGACAACCCTGAGACGCATGTAAATGTAAATTAAATAGTAGCCTCCAGCAAATAACTGCTGAATACTATTAAATTAAAACACATTTTACCATGAGATCCAATACCTTAAGTTACTCAAGTCTGTGGAATGGAAACTGACACCCTGCTTTCCTGCCTCTTAATAGTTTAGAAGATTTTAATTTTAGATTTCAAAACAAGTAATGCAGAGGCCTCTGATTAGTTAGTGCTACTGCCAAAACAAGATGTTTGGCTGTCAGGTGTTATTTTGCGGTCATTTCCATTCTCAATGAATTGGGAATAAAGGGTGTACAATAAATGATAAATATGGTGAATACATAATTTTTTAACGAGGGCCTCCTGTATTTAGTCTATGTTTTGTTGCGTGTACATTACATGCCCACAAGTTACAATCATTCAGCATCTTCAAACAGTAGCCCTGCTGCTGTGAGTACATGGAGGGAACACTGGCACACAATTTGGGGCAGGTTACGAGAGACTGATATTACCAAATATGCTCTGCTTACTGCAGGGTATGCAGGAGTCACATTCCTTCTGAATACAGGGGAGATATTTTATCCTGGATCGTACTTAAAGTGGATCATTAACTGGATGATTAAGTGCATGTTAATATGAATGTGCTTGCCAGGCTTCACTTATGGGCACGTCTGACCTAGAATAAGAGGGTGAGTTTTCCTTAGGGCTTGTCAGGAATGTTCTCTGAGGACTGAGTTTGGCTTGGATCCTCATTCAGTGGTTATGGCACATGAAGAAAAGTGGGTTTTTATGTTCCACCAAATTCACCATGTTGGTTATTAGGAACTGTGGAATTTTAACTAAATATCACATTTTGGATTCCTCCCAAGGAGAAGCAAACCGTGATTGCTGTTCTTTGTATATTGACTTGTGAATCTGACCACTTTATTTGCCCTCAAAAGATATTTTTCAGCTGTTGAAAGCCACTTTCCATGTCATGACAACACCTTGCACCATGCAAACTCTCCTAGATACTTTATATAATACAAACCAGAATAATCTGAATCACCAAAACATGTGTGCATAATACTGCTCCTGAGTGCAGTTAATGGAAAATCAAGAATAATTGCTTTTATTTTTTTCCTAGTGGATATAGTCACTCTGCTTTATGTATAGATAGAAATATGGGATAACAAGAACCTAATTACTGGTAAATAGTGTATCTGGGACTCTTGAGCCTTGGAACAATGCAGTATTTCCCCTTTCAGCTTGAAAGAAAACAATGGAATTAGGCTGTCTTCAAAATATGTTTAAAATGTTTTTTATTTCTAAAGGCTTCTGCCACAACATGTGTTTTTTATTTAAGATTTTATGGAGATTTTTTACAGCTACAATCAAATAGCTTTCATCAGCAATAACAGAATAAACAATGATACCAGTTTATCAAAGACTTTTTAGTGGAGCACAGCAGGTATCTAAATAAATAATTTCTTTTGGTGCTTTAAGATCATTTCTTCTGGATAAGAGACATTTTTCTTGCCATCTTTGTTTCCCTTTGGAGCCAAGACAAAGTTCTAAGAACTGAAGTCTAATTTCTTAAGGGATTTTTTTGAGTATGCCCCATTCTCGCAATCTTTACTGTCCTTGGAGACTTCAGATTCCAACAGTTTGACTGCAGTAATGATTTTTAACTTTGCACTTTCAAAATATTTTCCAAGACAGGTGGTTTTGCAACCCTTGTGCCCCATGCCTTCTGGCAGAAAAGGGCCACATTCGGTTTCTGAAGCCTGTTAGTGAATACTTAAGGAACACTGGGCCAAACCCATAACCAGAAAAAGGGGAAAATAAGTTGTATTGGCAGTCAATAAATCCAGATAGAGTTTATGGGGTGATGGGGTGGAGAAACACAATAAAATGGTGACTTGGAAAAATAATGAATCACTGGTGGGTATCTAGGCAATAGCCTTGATTGCAGGATTCATCTCATGGCTGTTAGCCACCTCCTGCTCTTCCCCCCAGCTACGCTTCACTCGTAATCTTAAGCCCAGACTCAGAGTCTGGTAATTGCCCATCCCAAATGGCTGTGGGATTGTCATGTGTTGCACCATTCACTGATCACTGGAAGAATTAAATGTCTGTTGTTAAGAGGGAGGCCCTATATGGACTTGCTTTCTTAACGACACACAATCAGGCATCACCCCATCATCACCTCCAACACTGCTCCTTGAGTAATCGGTACTGGTGCACTAAGCAGCCCGCTGCTAAAATTGTCACTTGGGCTTTGCTGACCGCTTCACACTTGCTCCTGCAGTTTTTCTGCTTGTTATGGAAGAATAATTGATGTTCAAATTTCTGTCTCAACCCTTGCTGCTGAAGAGGTGCCTTGATGGGCTTTCTTTTCTTCTTCGTTATGTCTGTTGGTCTTCTATTATGCTCTTGTAGGCTGAAGCATGGGATCTACAGCATCTCTGTCTCCAGATGCATTGGACATAATTCTTTTCAGGTGTGAAAATAGTGTTTTATAACCAAAATGTCACAAAAAATAGAAATAAATACATACATGGAGGCAGCTCCCAAATAGATGCTAGTGGAGTAAGACTGCCTGGTTTTATCCTCTCCCTACTCACCGATGAATATTGATAAAGGCCAGACCTGGCCTTTTTTGTCATTTCCATGCTCACTGGCAGTTTAGACTCTTTCAGAGAAGATCCATGCTGCTTTTTAGGATGCTCCAAGCCACTCTCTTGTACAGTTCAGGGTCAGATTTCCATGAGTCTTCCACTTTTAAGGCTTCAAGGCACAAGAATCACATTTCTGTGGTTTTGTCTTATGTTTTTCTTTATGTCTCCATTGAAGATGCCTGTCATAAGACTGTCCTGATGCTTCTTTTTCAGTGACACTGTACATTCTATTTAATGCCTTTATCAATGACCTGGATAAGGGGATCAAGGGCACCCTTGGTCTGACAAGACACAAAGTTAGATGGGATTGTTGGCCTGCTTGAGGGCAGGAAGGTTATGCAGAGGGATCTGGGAAGACTTACTACTTATTTCAATTTTTAGACAAAGACTGTCAGATGCCTGGCATCTTAAATATCTTAAAATCACAGTCACGTGGTCCTTTACTTAAAAAATTAATATGTATGTTTGAAACGTATTATTTGACATTATTTTGCTACCTTAGAAATGGATGCAAATAATAATCTTTCTGGGAGTTACTTTGAAGAGAGAGGTGAGTGTGCACATTTTGGCACTGAAAGGTATCTCCCAGTGGCCTCCACTAACAGCTTGAACTAGAGTTCAAGTTTCATTCCAACAGAGTTGGAAAATGATACATTAGAAAACATCCTATTGGTGCTGTTCTTCACTTTGCATAAGGAAATAACATAGGAAACCCTTTTCCCTCTTGGTTTCCTGTCATTTTTTTAAACTTGTTAGTGTAATTCCACTTCCCCCCTCCAAACTGATTTATGTAATCAGTTCTTGATAAAACTGTGCTCTTGACAAAGGTATTCCAGTTTGAATTTCAGTCTGAGAGCAAGAGATTTTCCTCTTCCTGTTATTTTTTAATTTAAACTTGAAAAGGCAAATTGCAAGTCCAACAAAGTGCATGGTGATTATATGGATCTGTGACAAAGGCACAAGCTTCAGAAATCAAAAACTGATAGAAAGAGACATTTCTGGTTTATTCTGGTCTGGAATTCCTTTTCAGCTTCCAATGGTGCTGACACTCTCCTAGTACAGTCCTTCTAAAGTAAATCCTGATAGATGATGATACAGTGCTTCATTTTCTTGATCTACATCAAAGTAGGAAATTCTCATAGAAAGCTCATAGTCTTAGTGGTCTTTTTTTTCAGTTAATAAAACTTTTTAAAGTTACCCAAACAACCCTTTTGCTTTCCTTTGTTTTCAAACATGAACCTTCTCCCACTAATTTAGATGACATGATTTAAGCTGACATTAGTCACTTGGGATGACTTACGGAGAATTTATCCATGAAAAAAATCCATAAATGGGGTTAGGAATGCTGTTTTATCACATGCGTACATTCAATTTTTTCTTGCCAGGCATAGGCAAAACACAAAGGAACACTTCAGAGGCCCTGGTCCCTTTTTTTCTTTCTTTTCAAATAGGCATATTTCTGAAATCCAGACTTGAAATTTGGCATGGCCACAGCTGTGTGCAAAAAACATCCTTTCTGTTGCCCTTTAAACAAATAACTAATGTTCTCACTTATTCCTTCTTTTTTTTTTTTTCTTCTTCTCTAACAAATCTGGATAGAAAAGCCATGACCGCTAAATTCCATTTGCTCTCTCCTCCAGTCCTTAGTGCTACTGTTACGACTGCAACAATCATGATGCTGCCACAGTGCTGAGGTTTCTGAAATACAGGAGGTGGCACCATCCAACTTGACAGGCAGACAGAGAAAAAACAAATCACGTTATCCCCTCCCTTCAGATTTTCAGCCTAACTACGAGAAAAGTGATAGAAGATGGATTTTGATGGGCAAAACTGTGGGGAAATAGTGAACAAAATGGTAACCACAATTGCCAGCACACATAGTGTCTGCGAAGCTTGACTTTGCCAGGCCTTTTGCAAGAGTTTTATGAAGGGATTTGAAGAGGAAAAATAAGTAGTTCTGGAGAGGCTTGTGTGGAGCCTTTTCGCAAAAGGGAAAATGCCAGTAAGTGCTTGTTTTCAAATCTTGTATTTGGGTGACATGTTGGGTTGATGAGAGTTAGTATTTAGATTCTCCAACACAAAATCACAGATTATAATGGAGAAGGGAGCTAGGTGGGAGTGGATTGGAAAATCAGGACAAGCAGAGTCTGTTTAGTGTGACAGAGTAGGGGGAGCGGGCAGCTGGCGCAGGTGTATGGTGAGGAGGGACAGTTACCATCCTCTGGTTGGTGCTGGCATCAGGAAAAGTGTCTTCCCTTTGTCAGGAGAGAGGCAAACCTGCTGTCATGTGAGGAGGGCTGGCTTAGAAATTTTAGTTGTACCGGTGAACAGAGCAGCTGTCCGTCCGCAGTGTTAAGGTGAAGAATCAATAAGCTTTGGGCACAGACCAGACAGATGCAGATCTGAATTTCAGGCCACTGTTGCTGTCTCCAGACTGCTCATCACAGCCAACTCCACCCGAGCTCACTTTTCACAGCCGCTTCCTCTGTTTCTGCTCAGGCTATTTCGGTGCCTCTTGGAGACAGTCCAGTGGCCACATAACTTCCTCCTCAACAAAACATATTCTCCTGTTTCAACTCCGTTAGTTTTTTTTCCTCTCACTGACTTCAGAGCTAATCCTTGACAGCTATTTACACCAGTCAGTAGGTTTGGTATCTGTATCTGAGCCCTGCATCAGAGAGATGCACCAGGACTTAGTCTGCTACTAGAACTGGCTTCTTGCATTCAGGTAACAAAGGCATTCATAACACACTGTTCATTTCACAGCAATTTCTGCATTTGCTTTTGAGGAAGTGCTTTTGAAGATGGCAAAGTCATGTATTGCAAAAAAACCCCACCCCAAAACATAGAAGAAATAGAAATACACTTTAAATAATTGCAATCCTACATTGTTTTAATTTGTCTTCAACTGGTTGGAGTGAAATTATAAATGAGCAGCCTAAACTGTATTCACAGATGACACCTGATTTCAGTATATTCCTCATTCTCAATTCAGAAAAGCTCATGAGCTGCAGCCTTGCTATCTTCTCAATAAGATCAAGAAATGAGCAAGAAAGCAGGTCCAGGCTAGACCGTGTCCAGTCTTGCAGATTTTTGCAAATTTGCAATGATTTTGTTTTGGAGGTTTCAAAAGAAAAACCCACATATTTTACTAGAAATATTGGGTACATTCCACTTTCACTTTTTGTCTGCCTTGGTTAATAAAACTTAAATGCTCAAACCAAAGCAGCAGCTTGCAGAAGAGACTTGGGGAAGGATTAGTTTAGTCTATAATGCAGCTTAAGATCTGCAGTCATTGCTGCTGGTTAGAGGAGCTGTCTCTAACTTTCTATCCTTGCCCCTCTCCAGATGATTCACTGTCATCCACTTGATATCTAGACTAGAGAAAGTATTGCCTGCCTCTCTGGGTCAGCATAATGCCTTTATAGCAGGATTCACCCCTGCTGTCAGAATGGAATAGGATCTGTTTGATACAGGATACTTACAGGACACAAAACACGCATAAGATGATAACCTGCAGAGTAAAACTGTTCCCAGAGCCAATTTCAGGAATGCCACACTCCCTGAAAATTCTACTGAACTGAAATGGTGTTTATAAAGGCCAGTTTAGCATATATTATTGAACAGAATGTGAAATACAGATTGTTTTGCTCTTCTCCCCACCCCCTGAAATAGTTTCATGTTAGAAAATGTGGTATATAGTGCTAAATACACAGAAAAAGAGTGCTCTGAAATTAGGACATAACATTCTGTTTGCAGTATATAGGCTGCAACATTGTCTCTTTTAGGTTTTGATTCCTTACAAAAAGAGATGTCTGCCATTCATCCTCATTAACAGTTTGCAAGTACAAATAAAAGTCAGCTGTGGATGGAATATTATGACGGCTTCCTGTCTTGAGGACTTGATGCACTTACATGTAAATAACACTGAAAAAAAAATCCAGACATTTGGTACTTACATATGTCTAATTGTCCAACATGTTGGATAAATATTATTTGAGACTCTTTTCAGTAATTTATTTCTGTGAAAGATAATGCCTAATCTTACTACATTTGTTATTGCAAAATCTACCTAACTAAATTTGTGCAGAGTAGTGAGCAATTAATGCTTCATTTTGAGTCTTCTCAAATGGAATTAATCAGGCTTGCATTTTCTATATTGAAATTGTTGAAGAGAAGACTGAAAAGCTCAGAACAGCTGCAGAATTCAGAAAGGACGAAGAGCTGAACTTGCACTGAAGATATGATATTGCCCCAGCTTTGCTTCCATCTGTGAATACAACATCTGCTTATGAGGAAGTAAAATGAGAAACTGCATAAATCAATATAAAGACAGTTTCTATTTCCAGGTGTAGTCCAGGGCATAGTATTTGTGAAAGACCATTGACAGGAGGGCTCCATTACTAGTAGAGCACAATTTTAAATTCAACGTCATGATTAATGAGGAGGCTAAAGGAAAAGATATAATGATTATGTCGTGGTTTAGTATCCTTTCATGATAATTGCTAAGGTAAATGGCATGTTACTCATCCACGTACTTACTATCTAGCAAACATCATACCTAGATCTATGTATTAATAAGTAAAATGTGCTTTGCCCAACAATTTTAGAATTAATGATTTGAATATTCTTTTTGATGTTATTTTAAATAGTCCCCAGTACTTGTATACTGTCCATTAACCTCAAGTAGCTTTCATATTCTTGCTTCCCATATGAAATCCTGAATGGTAATGCAAAGAAAAGAATCATCAGATTTTTACAATTAGACCTAAAAAAATCCACCAAACATTGCCATCAATAGCAGACATTTCTGGTGATAATATTTTATTCTAAACAAGCATGCCATATAACAAATCTGTACTGAAGTGTTCAGTGTCACCCATGAACTCACTTTTGCATCAACAAAACCTTCCCTAACCTGTCTTTAAGGTATTAGTCATCAGTACTGCTCCTCTCTGGAAGCACGGTCTGTATTCTCTTTTCCAGTGCTTAGTGCTTGTGGAAAAAATGGGATTTAATTGGGATGCATCTCTTTCTAGTATGCACCACATCAGCTTCCCACACAAACAGTCAACTGATGCTTCAGCCCTTGTTTCTCAGTCCCATCTTGGGCAGAGCAACTGATTTTGAGGCGCCAGGCTCATTGGGGGCCAGCAGTTCACGTATATGGCAACAAAGAGAGGCCCTATCCCAAGGGCTTGACACAGACTAAGCTAGCTTTGTAACAAAAGCTTAGGTTGGAAGGAATGTATAATGGAAGAAAAACTGCATTTACAATTTTGCATCATGCATTCAAAACAGCTTCAAAGGCAAAGCTGTTCTTGGTTGTGTCCAATACTTATTACATATCAAGCATATAAAAAACATCACCATGGTTTAAAATGTGTTTACATGTGTGCACACATTGCAATCTCACCCTCCAGGGAACTACTATGTTTTCTTGAAAGTTTATAGCTCACAATTACCGGAGCCCAATGACTTACATTTTCCTAACTGATTTCCAGGAGGCCAGTTCTGACTGCTGCCTCTTGACGAGCCACAGTGTTCCAGCTCCCTTGTTAGACTGAAGACATGTATATAAACAAGTATCTCCAAGGTTTCCCTAATTCTTTTGTGGAAGTGGTGGGATATTGAAAAATGAGAATAATGAGAAATTTCACCAGCTGAATGATTCACAATCATTTGTGCCTTTCACATGGCCCAGCTGTTCCCTCTGACAGTAAATGGGAGGGCCAGGCTCAAATCTGTCTGGCATTGTGAATCATCTTTGAAAATGTTGATCTTGGTAGTGCAGCACTAGATGCTGAATTTCCATACTGAAAGAAGCCTGAAGTGCTATCCTGGGTCAAGGACACAGGCAGGAACATGAATGTTGTTTTATCTGGGGTGACAGAAGGAGTGAAAGGGGCGTAATGGTCATATATATACATATTTCTTTGTATTTGAAAATAAACATTTCTGCTGTCTATGAAAACCAGTTAATCAGATTGAGCACTTTCTTTCTGATGGGCTTCCCACAGAACTCCATGTCTGTAGACTTCAGCTAGTACTTCCTTCCCTGGCTCCAATGATGGAAATTTGTCTTCTGTTTTCTTTCTTTTGCCTGAAATTTAATCTGTACACGCAAACCCTTGATCAAAACTGAATGCTAAAACAATTCTGCTGCTCTCCTTTGCACGAAACAGTGCTTACTCACAGAAATATTCCTTTTGAAGTTGCTTTGTAGATACCAGAGAAATAAATAAGAGTCCAGAGGGCTAAGAGATACTGTACTTGTTGAGCAAAAGCCATATTCTGATGTCACCAGATATGGCATTTCTGAATAGTCTTTTATGCTGCGTTTTATTTCAGGGTTCTGTAAGAGTTTTTTTATTTTTTTTAATTGATAAAGAGAACCTCAGGGATTCAGAGGGATTTTTGAGAAGGGCAATTATGAGTCCTAAAAACACCAGTGGAAAGAAATACTGATTCACTAAACAATGCAGTTTAAGACAGAAGACACAATTAACTGTCTGCATTTTCCTCCTAATATTCATAAGACATGAACGAGTATATAATTTCCAGAGTTTTTAAATAGCTACTTATTTAGAGCACCAAAAAATGGCCCCATCCCACATAGGATGCAAAAAACCCAGTGATCCACTATTAAATGAAGCTGTTCCAGATAAACTGTGAGCCAACAGACCCTGGAAATTTAGTACCAAAGTTGCGTGACTCGAAAATCTGTTCAAAGCAAGGCATGGCTGCAGGCCTTGACTGTTGTACTTTAGTAGCCATAGTAACATGGTCTCTGGAGACCTAATGCTAGTGAATTTTCCTTTATTTCAAGGAAGAGTAATAAGAGAAATGTGCATTGGAACTTGTTCTCTCTCTCTTTTTTTTTTTCCTCCTCCTTATTTTTACTACGCCATGACCTTGACCAAAATATCTTTGAAGTATTTTCTGGCTGATTTTCTGCTATGAGACCAGAAAAAAAAAAAAAATCAGGATATATAAAGGATCTTGCCAAAGGAAGTCCTATCTTCCTCAAAATATTTGCCTTCATTCCCAAAGAGAATCTCTTGACTAATAAAGTTTCAAAAACTTCTTAATGGAAGGAACTGATAACTTTCATCTCACAGCTACTGCGGGCACCAGAATAATATCGTACTTTCTTTGAACTGACAGATTAATTGTTTTTTTGTTTCAGTAGCAGGTGCAGCTTTTCGTGATAATTGGATGTACATCTTTTTTCAAAAGAACACAGGCCCCTATCTGGTGCCAAGCTCGTTTTTTTTTTTCATTTGGGAAAAAAGCCCCACATGATTTCATTTTTTAAGTACAATGTACAAAACTCATGTAAGTGTTTTTAAAAAGCCAAATACAAACAAACAAATGTTCACAATACATACTTAAGTCTGTCTCACATGTTTCAGCTATTATCCTGGATTAGAAATTCCATCTGTCATTGAATCCATATGTTTTACCAAATGGTAGTTTGAAACCATGTATTTTTTGTAGATTTGAAGTTAGTTGTTTTTTGTTGTAAAAGTTTTAAGGTCCATACTATTACTTTTGTGTGTGTATTTGTATCTCTGTGTGCCTGTGACCCTGTGTGCATGTGTAAGAATATGAAATATTGCAAAAAATTTTAGGATGCAAGTGGACTTTACTGATTGAAACACACTTGTTGTACACAAAGCGAATACCACCAACACTGAGTTGTACAGTTTGGTTATTTCATCTGCTAAATACAAGAGCCCCAGTTAGGCTTTCCATTTTTTCTGCTGAGAGGATTAAAATAAAATGAGGAGAGGTGTCTTTGGCTCTCCGTGCTGTCCCCTCAGTGTTTGGGGCAAACATGTGCTTACATTAGGGAGTGCGAGCTGCATAGGTATGAGATTGGTCCACGTCCTCTTTTGTATTTCATCCCCCCAGGTTATCCATTACCCAGGCACATGGCTGCTGCTGTTTTGACAAAGCACACCAGTGCAGCCTCCTGTTCACTGGGAACAAGAGAAAGCTATTGCTGAGAATTTTATTTCAATAACTGAGAATGTTTAAAAATCGTAAGTGGAGCCATATTCTTCGTTGTGCTGTTTAATGTGAGATGTGGTAACTTAGAACAAAAAAGCTGGGAATAGTTTTTGCTCATTCTCATGGACTGAAGCTGTTTCTCTCTCCCACTCAGTCTAACAAGTCATTAGGCTTCTGGCCAGAAAAATGGAAAAATCTCTATGCAGTCTTACTGTAAAGGATTTCAGTATGTATTTGGTACCTGAGAGATTTATCTGAGAGGTTGGAAAGGGTATTTCCCCACTAATTTGCAATCACCATTACCCACTCAGGGGGTGGGCAATGTGCTAGCAAACACCCTCCTCCTCATCCCCACCTGTGGTAAGTAGATAACAAAAGTATAAATCCCGGCCCAGCTCTGACCCTATTCAGAGTCCTCTGTGATCCAGATGTCTGTGTTCCCACTGACAGTTTAGGGTAATATTGAGAAAGCAGAAGAATTTGCAGGCGTGGATGAGACTCACTGGTATCAAGTTTTACTTGATGTCCAGCTTGTCTTTTTTTAATGTGGCTGAAGCAGCACGTTCCCTGGCTAAAATGAGGTTTAGAGACATGGAATTTGTGTTAATCCTCAATTGAGTCATGGGGCTCCATAAAAGTTGTTTTTTCACCAAAGTGGATTTTGCTTTCCTTGCTTGCAGGGCAAAGCATCTGATATCTGCAGTGGGGGTCATGAAAACCAGGGGGTGCTCATTTAAGAGATATCACCTCAGGAGGGGACACCAGCATTTTGAGAACAAACCAAAAACAAAGCAGGGGAAGTTTGTAAATTTCTTCATTTGCATACGTGCCTTAAATCCATTCTTGTTTCTGGCTTAACCTAAACACATGGCTCCTTGAACTTTTCCTCCACCTCTTTCCTCTTCCTCCCTCCCACCTCTTTCTTAATACTGCCTCCAACCTCACAGATGTAGTTGCCAGTGCACTGGTCTGAACTCCTGGAAATACACATGGTCGCATTTCCCTTTCTAATTTTTAGAAACTGCTGCACCTAGTCCAGCCTGACTCTAGCTTTGTGGAAAAAAAAAACAACCCACGTGTAAAGGAAAACCTTCCTGCTTTTCACTGTGGGGGATCAACTCTTGCATTTTAAAGGTAGAGACTGATCTTTTATGTATGTGTCTAGGCCTAAGGAGTACGTACCAATATTTTGAAGAGGGTTAATTTATTGAATAGAGGAATTTTTCTCTTGATTCATACAAGCTATGCTTGGCAAAGGCAGATGTTCCTACAGGGGCTGAAAAACTCCAGCTTGCCTGCAGGACAATGGAGGGTACATTTTAAGGATGTTCAGCATGATAATGTGTAAGGTTCTTTGATAATATTCAGATCTTGTGGTCATTGTTTATGCTTTTCCAGATAGGGCTTGGTGTATTAGTTTGTGTAGCTTAAGAACTTTTTTTAAATTAAGAACATTTCTTTTGTTTTTTTAATGTTCTTAACTTCTACCTGGTCCAGTTTCATGGGCAGGACTCAAGGTCTCTCAGAATTTGCATGGTAAGAGCCACAGACAAAAAGGATCTCCCTTAAGTGTCCTACAGTTATCTTTATGGAAAATTTTAGTCTATCCAAATTAAAAGGCCTGCCAGATGTTCAAAATGTAATAAAGTTCCTAACATCAGATCACTGATGGTTTCATTGCTGTGAAGATGAGTCCAAAGAGACAAGATGCCAAAAATGCTTTCTTGTCTCCATTTGACATCGGAAATGTATATGACAGACACCATCTATGGAGGTTCCTCTCAGTGCAGTGAAAGGCACATATGCGAACATGCAGAAATCTTGACATACCATCTTCTGGTTGGTGAGGTGCTGGGACAAAGTTGGGCATTATTTAGAGCAAGAAATAGCACCAGAGCAATTCTTTGTGCTTGAAGAGTAGACAAGGATAACCAGTATTCAACACAAGCCCAACTAGGCAGAGATCACGCTTACACTGCAAAGGATTGGTACCTATGGAGCTGACCTGGAGCAAAACAAGATTTGCCATTGACTGTTCTTAGCATTGACTTATGGTTAGTGTTGACCTGATTGAATCACTTGCTGCTACTGCCACTGAAGGCTCTCCACTACTTTTCTCAAGTCGTTGTTTCACAGGTTCTCCAAGGCACAGAGCCTCTGGCCAAGTGTGGTCCCATGGGGCCACGTTTCCAAAGGTGCTCCACATTCATGATGGGGGCCAAACCTTCTGAGGAGGTCAGTCTATTGTGCACTGAACTCTTGAAATTCTGCCCACCATTGTCACAGTGGGAACAGCCTTCAAGCAGTCTTGGAAATCTGGTCCTTATTTAGGAACCAAAAAGAGAACCAAGCTCACAAAAATATGTCAGTGTATCTGGTTACTGAGCAATTGAAAATCTGTCCTCGCTGTGCTTCAGGATTAACTCAGGATTAATAGGCATACCAGTAAACTGAGAGTAAGGTGAAGCAAGGATAATAATAATATAGCAGTATTTCAGCAACAGCTATTTGAACTGTAATCTCAAAGACCTCAAAACCATCACAAGAAAGGATCTATACTACCTTGGAATGCAAGCCTGCTGGAGTAAAGATACGTTATCGAACCTTTATCAAGGGAAGAGAAGCAAAATTAGTCAGTCTGCATGCAGCATGATCTTAATTTTCACACCATGTATTTAATTTGATCCTTACTTTTATTTTCGGATTTCTCTGGTTGCTTTCCTTGCATCACCAAGTGTATAAGAATTACTTTAGCTCTTCTCTAGATTAAACATTGTTTTATTCCAGTGAAATATTTATTGTCTACTTTTTATATTCATTGCATTTATGCAATTATGCTATGTCTGTATTTTTATAGCAGTTTAAGAAAATAGCCATGTAAAAAAATACAGATCTAGTTTTAAAGTTATAGCTACAACAGCACATGTATTTAATTTTCTCATTGGATATTATTATATTATATGTATTAATGCATATCTATTCAAAGCAATTACTATGGAATGTGAAGTTTTAAATTAAAAGGAAAAACAAGGTAGCTGACCCTTGCTATTAAACTTATAATTCTATGAATTAATGAGAAAATATAATTATGCAGACAATTAAGCAGACAATAAACTAGTAATGTAATATGGTTGTTACATTGTAATTAACTATCTTAACTTTTTTAGAAAGGAAAGAAAGCGTGTTCCAGGTTGTTATTCTTTTTTCATGGTAAGAAGGAAAAGGCCTTTCTGCAAAAATTTGTTGTCCAACTTTTTGCAGAGTGAGTTTTTTCATATGTAGAATGTTCTTAAAATTATTACATTCATACTCATTTTATTCTTTATCTTCTGATTATCTTTTAAAGTATTTTATTTTCCTTTTTCAGTCACTGAATGGTTTTGCCTTGGTGGTGAGTGCAGATGGAATGATCTTCTATGCGTCATCAACAATTGTGGACTATCTAGGGTTTCATCAGGTAAATATACTGAGAAATACTTAGAATACCCAGTCACTGACATTGTATTGACTTTCTTGTCACCACTTCTGCTAACTATTTTTTTAATGCAGCACTGTATGTTTCTACCTTATCCACCTTATCCATCTTATACTTCTACTGCTAATTAGACATACACTCTTATGAAATAAGGTTGTTTTACAATGCAATTTCAGACTAATTTTTTTTGGTGAATCTGACAGGTGAAGATTTATTTTTTTCAATTTCCTTTTACAAAGCTTTTGTTAGCAGAAACATGATCCATTATAAAGCTAAGATTTAGCTAGAAGTTTCTTTTCAATTTCAGTATAAGATGCTACTTTTCCAGGCTGATTGTCTGTGTGTAAAAAATATATTCTAAAGTCACAGAATAACAGAACCATAGAGCTGGAAAGGACCTCTGGAGGTCATCTAGTCCAACCTCCTGCTCAAAGCACATCAAGCCAGCATAGGTTGATCCAGGACTCATCCAGTCAAGCTTTGAGTTTCTATGACTCCTCTGGAAGATGTGTTCCAGTGTTTAGCTACCACAACTGTAATTTTTTTCGCTTACTGTTAAGTCCCAGTTTCCCGTGTTGCCACTTGTGTCTGTTGTTTCTTGCCCTCTCCCTTTGTTCTTCTGAGAAGAGTCAGGCTTTGTCTTCTCTTTCCCTGCTCATTTGGCTGATGTGGACAGCAGTATGTTCTTTCTGAGGTTTTCCCTTCCGAAGGCTGAGCAAACCCTGTTCTTCTCTCCTGGATGGGCTCACGCTCTCTTCAGTGTCTTGGTAGCACTGTCCTGGGCTCATTTTGATGTGGTAATCTCTTTCTGATCATGGGGTACCCAAAATTAAGAGAGAAATTTGCCTTTGCTGAACTTCCTGAGGTTCCTGTCAGCCTACTTTTACAGCCCACCACGGAGCTGTCTTTCCCTCCCCAGCTGGTACCCTCTGCAAACCTGCTGAGCATGCATTCTATCCCATGATTCCTTAGTCAAGAAATTAAACAGAGTTTGTCCCAGCATAAAGCCCTGGGGGATGCCACTAGTCATCAGCTGCCAGTTGGATGTTTTTATTACTCATATTTGCATATGTACAAAAGAGTTAAGAATAGAAAGAATCATCTTAGGGTGTGAAAGGAAAAAGCAGATGTTGAAAAGTAGGGGCCTCTGAAACAACTTTCCTCAATCAATCTGCTCTGAAGGTGTTCTACACCTGCCATTATTTTAAGCAAAGTATCAATCTAAAGATAAGTGGCCGCCCCTCTACAGTTACTAATTAAACATTCCTTGTTGTAATTGTTTCAGACTGATGTAATGCACCAAAACATATACGATTACATTCACGTGGATGATCGCCAGGATTTCTGTAGACAACTGCACTGGGCCATGAATCCTCCCCAGATGTTGTCTGGACAGCAACTACAGTCAGAAACAGGTGGGATTGTGTATGTTGATTGGAAACATAGGCACCAATGTACAGAGGTAGAATTGCACTCCACCTACGCCCGGGTCAGCACCATGTCAAGTCAGATTCATCACTGGAAAGATGCATAGTGGCCATTTATTTATGTTGTAGTCTCAGAGGTGACGTTTCTTCCTGATCTTGGGCATTTATAAGGTAGAATGTGCCACTGGTGCTACAAAGTTGTTTCCTTTATTTTTCTCTGACTGACGTGCCTACGCATATTCTTACACATGCAGAATGAGCAGCATAAGTCCTTCATACTGCCAAACTTTTGTTGGCAACAGATCAGGACATCAATAGTCCTCTCACTGATGCAAAAGGTTTCTGTACAGAACCACAGTGGCAGCATCATCGTCTGCCATTTGTTTTCCCATGCAAAATGATGTAGACAGAAGCCTTCTGAAGAACAAGTAGGTTTAGCAATGCCCTTTTTCCTCTGAGGCTGTATTTCCCTAGGATGGGAGTTGGATACCTGTGCTCAAGGTTTCTCCTACATGAGGTGTTAAGCTGAAATCACAACTACAAAACATATAATCGGGTCAAAATTGTTAACCTTATAAAGAATTATTGATCCCAGCAAAATATATGCATTTCATCAGAAGATGAGGTAGTAACTGAGGAAATAAATTGGGAAGTATAATCACTAGATGAGTGAGGAGAAACCTGCAAGAAATCCTTCAGCAACCTTTATGAAGCCCTCAGGAACACAGTCATGAAACTCTGGTGGAATTTCTTGCATTTCCTGTAAAACAGTTTTACAAGAGTCTTACAGATACCTGAGGAACTTTGCAAGATTTTGGAGGAAGTACGCAGGAAACAAACTAAACAATGTGCACTAATATTTCAAACAAAAAATTTAAAAATATTTTGCATTTTTGTCCCAATGTATATCATGGAGAATTTCAGTTCTTGAGTTCATGCTTTTGTATAAATACTTATATCTTTTGGGAAATATTTCAAAAGCTGTGCACTTGTCCAAAAAAATCAAGGAGGCACAACAGCTGAACATTAGCTAATCATCCACTGTAATTTTTTGTTCTGTTTTTTTTCTTGCATTAGCATTTTTCCTTATTTTTTTCTCTTGTCTAATGCATTTTCTGTGATCTCTGATCCCAAAACCAGCAACATCTGTTACCCCATTTTGCATCACTAAAAATTACAAAAACTCAGGAAATAAAGTCCAAATTTCTGAAGAAACTCACCCGAATCCCATTGAAGAACTTTTATTTTTCTGCTGGTAGAGCATATGCAGATGTATCCATACATGACACAATTGAACATTCGCCCATCCATAAACCAATTTTTAGCAATTTCCGTAACAGCTTCCTCAAATGGCTACAGAACATTTTCATTATTTCTTAGTGTGATCTGATATATGTTGCCTCCACTGTCGTTCCTAGGAGAAGAATACATTCTCAGTAAATTGTTTAAAGCACAGGAGAATGACAGCATGACAACAGATTACTCTTCCTTTTTAACTCGCTGTTTCATCTGTCGAGTTCGCTGCTTGTTGGACAGTACTTCTGGATTCCTTGTAAGTATCATTTCACTTAGATGACTGTAGGCATGACATAATAGATTTTAATTACTTCATATGAAAAATTCTTCAACATAAATATTGTGGAGACCCATGGACAGGATACACTTTTCTTTTGCTGTGCACTAGCAAGAAACACCTGAAGATAATTATTAGTATGTGTAAAGAGTGATGGGAGAAAAGAAGGCTGTAATATTTGAAATTGAAAGAATTTAAAAGTTTTTATGTTTTAAGCTCTTTTGTATTGTATTTAGCCTCAATTTGTATCGGGCATAGTACATGGGTGGCAAGTCTGAATTTCAACAATTAACATTTAAGCACAAAGTATTTGCTTTAAGGAGAAGGAAAAATAATGATCCGTTTTCCCCTTTTGTAAAGAATCTTTTAATAATAAACCCCAGAATTAGAAAGTCTCTTGCATGCTCTGCACTAGAAGTGGCTCATTCCTAGAAATCACTTCTTCTCCATTTCGTTAGTAAAGACCAACGCTGTTTCTACTTAGGGGAAACTCCAGCACGCGCAGAGAAAACAAGAGGATCAGCATGAGACTGGGAAGTGCAAGTTCTGTCTCAGATGCTCATTTGCTGGAAGGCTGTGGGTCTTAACAGCCATCATTTCTGCATCCCTGCTTTAATCTCTGGAAAATGCCTAACTCAAACGGGCTGATTTTTCTCTGGGCACTTTTTGGTAGTTAATTTTTTCACTGAGAGGCAGCAGCTTGCTATTAACTTGATCCCCGCCTTCTGACTATACAGACGTTTGAGGCAGGGACAGACGGTTCCTTCCAAGCTACGCACTCCGTACCTGGGTATCTTGGCCCTTTTTTTTCCCTTGGCATCTATCTGCGCAGTCCTTGGGTTGTGCCAGTCCATACACTTCCCAGAGAAAGTGCAGAGCAAGAGGAAAGAAACTAAGAAACCTTCTCACTGGAGAGAACAGAGCATGGAAAAATAATGGTTCCAGCTTCAGTGGGGTACAGAGGAAACAACTGTTTGCACCACTGTACACTGCCTGTTCTGGCAAACAGAACATAACACAGATCTTCTACTTCTGAGTACACAAGGGAGAAAAAAACTCAACCAGCCTCAAAAGTCTCATTTTACTGTTGATAGTACCTCTACCCACTCTGTCTCTGAAATGGCGTGGTTTAAATTATATGAAGAAAATTAAATTCCCAGTTTTAATCCCTGATTCAAAACCGGGTTTGGTGTTAATAATACAGTCCATAGGCTGTATTAGTATTTTAAATGTTTATACACTAAATGCTTAAGTTGTTGTTTGGTTGTTTGTTTGTTATTTTTCCAGACAATGCAGTTCCAAGGCAAACTAAAGTTTCTCTTTGGGCAAAGGAAGAAGTCCTCATCAGGAACAGTATTGCCACCTCAGCTGTCCTTATTCTGCATAGTGGTACCACTTCTGCTCCCTTCTGTGACAGAGATGAAGATGAAAAGCCTGCTTGTGAAAGCAAAGCACAAAGCTGATGATGCAGCAGCAGCGAACACCAAGTATTTGCAAATTATTCTTTTGGCATTTAGTGAAGATTATGGGCTATTAAGCATGTAAAAAACACAAATTATGCTAAATATCTCTCCATTTTAAAACTCTTTCTTAGAAAAGTGAATGATTTATCTGAATTTAACTATTGAATACAAAATAAATATAATACAATTACTATAATATAACATAATAGAATGCAAGATGATGCAATTTATTGTACTTTATTTATAATACATGTTAAGTATATTTCAATACACAAAATTTTATATTAAAAATAGAACATTAGGATGTCTTTCTAACCTTCAGAAGTTACCGAAGCAGTAAGCCCGTCTACTAGCTGTAAAAGTGGAAAAGTATTTTTACTGTGAGTTTTCAAATTTCAGTATCTTCTGCTAACACAATTATTTCGACTTGGGCATTTTGGTAACAAACAAAGGAAAAGGAAAACTTCAGAGAGGTGAATGTGTGTGTGTGTGTGTGTGGGGTGTTCACGCAGAGTCTAATGAGTTGTACTTGGTGTATGCATTTATCTTTCAATAGAAGTTTTATGAACACACAAGTTTACAATTGCACTAAATGGCTTGGGGGTGATCATTTGGTAGCAATCACAAAAGATCAGGACAAATTATGTTCAGACTCATCTCCTTCCTAACACTTACTTTAGTTACTCTTCTATGGCAGAATTTTAGTTGATGTTTGGGGCTAGGATCATATTTTCCCTTATTTGCTTAAATATAACCTTACAGTAGTGAGTTCTATTGCTGTGAAGCAAAATGTCAGTATGACTGACAGTACTATAATTTGGCTTTTAATCAGATTATGCTTGTGTATGTGTGGACTCACCATCCAGACGTATAATGTTGTTCTAGCACATACATCCTTTTGACAAGAACTAAATTGCTGGAAGTCTGGTGTAATGGACTATGCAGGCTTTTGGAACAGAGTTGGAAAATCATTTCTACTTTCTAGTTTTTCCAGTAGCCTTGGTGAAATTAACTGATGATCGGAATTGAGCTCCTAGAATAGAGGTGCTTTACTATCTGGCTGGACAGTGGCCAAGGATTTGACAAGAATGAAGCAACCATTTCTCTTCAGTGTTTCCTGTGGTTCAGGCCTGAAGTATGGTAGCCAAGGATGGTGGGCAGATTTACACAGTCTGTTTTTTTTTCCCCGTGGTCTTAATAAAGGGAAGCATTTGTAACGCAGTGTTACAGACACTGCACCCTTTTCAAGCCCTGATTCAGGCATTTTCAACTAAAGATTGGAAGAAATACATTCAAATCATATGGTGCTTATTGCAAATTGAAGTCATACTAACTCTTAAATGCATTGCTGGTCACTTTGATGTACATACCTCGAATGTAACTGGAATAGGAAGATCAGAATATACACAGCATTTGTCTCAATTCCAGATGAAATTCATTTTTCCAGATATAGTAAGTCATGAGCAGAATATTCCTAAACATAACTATTCCTCTTAATTGAATACAGAACTCCAGTCACACACTAGTTTGAGCAACCAAATGATGCAGGAAAAAGATAATTACTTAGTTTTAGTTGATACATACTTAAACCATATGCCTTTGCTAATGGTCACCAGCTTGAAGCTCATACCTTTTAGAGCCTGTGATTCTACTGTCTTGTCACTGACTGACAAGGAGTTTTCCACATCTTCTGCCCTCTACAGCTCCAGTTCAAAAGGCAGTTCAGGACCGTGTGAAGCAACAGAATTATATGGACGAAACAATCACCATGAAGGTGCCGCCTTCACGAATGCATTACAGATTGCTGAAAACCAAATCAAAGGTACTGCTAAGTACTTCTAGGTTATATACAGTTTATGGAAAAAGAACCTTGTCTTTTATTTTCTCCCAATGCTCTCTTTCTTCTTCTCCCTAACACCTCTTCTTTTAAAAAATGTTCACCTCAAATGATAATACTGGATCAGTCTGTGACTTCAGAATGGGCAGAAAATTTACAGAGAAATAAACAATCATGATAAATAGTAAATAAATAGTAGTAAAAGAATACTCAACGTATACTTGCTTAAAAGTTGCAGCACTGAATTTAATAAGATTATGTGAAAATCCTAATAATTAATAACAATATCTATCCCTCTTTGAGGAAAACTGGATGATACGTTACAAATGTTAGTTTTCCCCAAAGATTAGAAAAGAGAGGAAAATTAGAATGCATTGTCTTTAAAACTCATGATGTGCCCACAGCTTTGACTCATGCTTTTCCAGTGCTTGGCTGTGGAAAAATTATGAGAATCTATGCTCCATTTCAGATTTTACAATGGATAAAATTTTGACGGTAAGTCTACCCCACTGGGAAACTTCTTCTTGAGTGGACTTGTACTCATCCTTCCGTCATATCTGCAGGAAATCTTTAATGTCTAAAACTATTCCTCTCCTACAGCCCCATTTTTCATGAACATTTTCTTGTTGGTACAGTACTACTACTACTGAGATTAAAATATCATAAGGAATGAGTAATACTGAAAAATCCTTGGTTACAGTTTAAGTGCTTTACTAGGGTTTTAAATTTTAGTTTTAAAATGTAATTTGCTTCATTTTGTGACATATTTTAGCTTGTACTTTCCTATGCTGATGCTTCTAGGGCAACAAAGAAACTTTTGAACATTCACAGTTTAGGTAATAAATAATACTTAATACCACTTGTATTAAAATCAATTTTCTTTTAAATTATATAGCAAAGAATAATGGAGAAAATGGCATTTCTCTAGTCAAAGTACAAACAAATGAAGATCACTGGGTCTGGGTTCAAGCTAACACTCAACTTCTGTATCGAAGTGGTTGTTCAGAATATGTCCTTGCCCAACAGCAAATGTTAAAGTAAGTATATTTTCCAGTGCCAAAAAGAAAGAAAGGTAGAAAAATGAATATATTCTCTTTGTATGAAATTTTTAAAAGGGCTGCAGAGACCTAAGAGAAGAGCTGAATGAGAAAAATTTGGTTTACTTATGATATGGAAATCTATTTCTGTCTTGGAACATATGAAATGGCTGTTATAGTCCTAAACAATATTAATTTTCTGTCTTCAGTCTTTTCTTCTTCTGAAGTTGAGTGTACATACACACTATGACAGGAAGAAAATACTTGATTATTAATATTAGACTTTCTTGCATAAAAAATATATTTTGGGTTTTGTTTTACTTTGCAGCTGAAAATCTGGTCTCCTAGTTTTTCTGCTTATCAACACTTGACTATGTTAAGCTTTTTTTTCCCCTTCATGTATGACAGTTATGCTCACGTTTTTAGGTGTGTATGCGCAACATAATCTAAAGAAGGATACTCATATGCATTGTATGTTTGTAGATAGACACATCCAGTTGCTTGTAGGCTCAGACATGGAGTGTAAACTAATCTCAGATTTGCACTTGGAGAGGACTTCTTGGATGAGTTTTACCCTTTCCTCCCAAACAGGCTTTTCATCCTTCCCCCATGGGACTGTCTGTTCCAATTCCTGTGGGCTTTGTTGGAGTATCTCTTCAAGCTTGCCTGAGGGAAGAGACAAGAGAGTGGACACAATGAGCAGGGGCCAGGAGTGTTACGTAGCCACCATCTGGCCCAGTGTTAAAAATGCGGCCGCTATCCCAGATTTTTTCCTTTAGAATGCCTTGCAGGTGGAAGAAATAAATGAAAAAGTCTTTGTAGTTCTAGCGTAGATATTCCTTGCAGGCAGCATGTCTCCCAGTATCCACATGATTGCAGGGGAGCTCCCACCTGAGGATGCTGGAACTTTTTACCTTTACTGGGATGGCACAAACATCATCTTGCTCTGCGAGAGTACGAATTTCTGTTAAGAAGCAGATTAAAAGAGGCTGTTTCTTTTATTAGTTTCTCTACTTCCAAATTGTTCTTTCATGTAATTAAGCATGTTTCTTTAGTTACATTTTTACTTTCTGAGTGATTAAAATCCTTCCTTTCTGCTTGATGGTTCCCACAGACTGAAGTATTACAAGAGTTGGCCTTGATGATTATATTCATTTCCATCTTAGTCTGCAACAGACTTTGTATTTGCTACTACTTTTTTTTGTTGTTGCTAAAATGTATGTTGTCTTCCAGGAAACATACATTCATTTGGAGAATTTTCACTGGATACTATTTCACTGTAAAGTTCTTCATTTGGGGGTTAAACTTTTTTTGACTATTGCATTTTGTCCGGTCCTTTGCTTCCCAATTTGACCATTTTCTGAGAAGTATGTTCTGCAGCAAACTTGTATCAGACCATTTGCATCTCAATACTGTCAATAATAAAAATAAGAATATTTAGCAGAGGGATGAAAATATTGAATTCCTTATAGAAAAAAAAAAAGAGAAAATATTCTTCTTTCGTGGTATACATTATCACAGTGGGACGTTCTCTCTTTGTAACAACATGGACTCCCTCTACTGGAAAATCCTTTACTTGCACATTGATTCCACATGCAAGAAAAAAGTTCTGTTGTGACTTAAGAAAAAGACTTCTAAACCCCTTAGGTTTTCAGATTTTCACACGCAGTTTCCTATTGAGATGTCTGCTTCTTGTTTGGGGAGGGATGAGGTGGTTTCATAGCACTGACCCTGCAGAGTTGGGAATCAGCACATTAGTGAATTCAAGACCTGAATCTCAGGATTTGGACCCCAGTTCTGAAAACAGCTGCTTCGGGCATGGAAGTGCTCAGGCAACATTCTCTGCCAGTGTTCTTCTTTAATGTTGAATACTTCAGCTGGAGGTCATGGAAAATTAATTTACTGGCCATCTTAGGAAACAAAAGGCAACATAAATTAAGTTAGACATATAAAACAAACCTACACCCAACATGAACATCTGTGACTATTCGGTTATTTAATTCAGGCATTTTATTTCCTCTCAGCTGTATTCTTGAAACATAAGACCCCCATCGTTCTCCCTCAAACCACTCTGATCAGAAAGCTCTTATGTGTCCAAATAACTCCTTGTTAACAAAATACATCTCATTTAAGATACTATTTGTATTTTATCTCTAGAATTTTCTACACACAAATATTATTTAGATACATTTTAAGGGAAGAACAAAAGTGTAAGGGAATTACTGTACTGTACTACAGTATTTAGGTCTTTATTGAACTGGAATGTGCCTGAAATGGAAGAGCAAATTCACGACGGAATTCAAATGAAGCAATGCCTCAGAAAGTTAGCTGTGCATACACATTGACACTCAGATGCAGGGACACTCTTTTGTTCTCTCAAGCAAATGCAAAGGTTGTGTGCACAAGAGTGTGAGGGTCCCGTATTGAGGACAATGTATGGCTTGTAACGCATGTTGAGCCACCCTGTATCCCAGAAAACAAATATTTAGAAACCTCTGATTGACTAACTTTTTTTTTCTACTGTTATTGAAAGGGAAGAGGATGAACAACTGAAGATACTGAGTGGTTTTGCCAGTTTGAAAGGAAACCTGGAGGGGCTTTCCTACAACAGTGCCATTGAAACTCTGGGCCAGTGGAAGCATCTTAACTGGGCAGCAGTGAAGAATGAACAAGATAATGTAAAAGTGAAGTTTGAGCCTCATACTAATGGTGAGTGTTTTATGCAAGAGGAACCTCTCAGTTCTAACACACCAGTTTTAGGCATTCAAAACAACTGCACCACAAACAGTAGCTGGACTTTAAGAAACTCGAGTTCTTGTTCTATGAGCCAGCGAATGAACACGTGTCCAAACAGGAGAGCTGGATCATTCTACAACAGAGACCAAAATTTCTTAAATTTGGCATCAACTTGTTCTTCCCACTGGGGGAGCACAGAAAATGGCCAGCCTTACTCGGGGCTCCAACAACGCTGTGCAGAGAACTGTGTGACAGACCACCTGAAGCTGCAGAGACCAGTAGTACCCTCAGAGTCTCTCTATGACACAGCCATGCCCTTGGAGATGCCTATCAAAATGGAATACGATTCTGATTCTGAAAACATTGCTGATAACTACCTGCTGTCACAGAGCCGAGCCTGGCTGGATGAGAGCGGCTCAGTGAGAAAGCAGGTGTCCAGCTATCCCAACAGAATGCACCTCAAAACAGAACCGGACCTCTGCGAGCCAGCCTTGCCTTGCCAGAAGCCCAGGCACTGCCTTTACACACCACATAATTGGCAATGCATTATAGCAAATCATCCCAACAACCTGAACTTGAACAGAGCTTGCAAGGGTTCACGTAACAAGGAGGTGGCCCCATTTTGCCCTCAGAACTCCTCTGTGTGTTTGGAAAGCATGCCCGACCTGCCACACACAGCTTGCTACAGCCACTTCTACAGCTCCAGCCCAGGGGAGGAGAAAGAGCAGATTAATGAGGTGTTCAAAATGCCGTGTGAATTTAAAAACCCCTGCTTGGTTCAAGCAATCAAGCGTGAGCCCCTGGATTCTCCACCGTTGTCCAACAGCGGACAGAACAGAGTACACGTGAGCTTTCCTGGAAATACGTTAACAGGTCCTGTGCCTCATAAAACCACTGAATGTACATTTTTGCAATAGATTTTATAACATTTGAAATATTTATAATGTTAAAAGCAAGAAGTTGTAGATTCTCTTCCAGTTGGGTTAAATGAGTTATTAAAATCAAAAGCCAGTGGAAAGATTTTGAGAGTGTGTGTGTGTGTGCACCTGTGTGTGAAAAGAAACAGACACAGGTACACGCATCCTACTCCCTGCTACTGCCCTTGTCTTAGTGATCCTTGTAAAGAGGAAAGAAAGATTAAACCTCAGGCACAGAAAAATAATTATTACTTGCTGCACAGGTATACCTGATCATTTTTCTTTATGACCTTCCATCTCTTGTCTACACTTCACTAGCAAGGTCTAGCAATTTCTGTTTCCTTTGTTCTGTTTGTTTTTCTCAAGGTGATGTGATGCCTCTGTGCAAATCAAAAATGTTTATGGTCTTCAGTGTGGCCAGTTTACCTTAGCAGTTTTTGGTTTATAATAACTTTTCTACACTTATAAAAAGGATCAGCTATTCCTTCATCACAGCACTAAATTAATGGCAATAGGAAAGGGCTTCCCAACACAACTTCTTAATTTAAAAGGACCACATTAGTAAAAACAATGACTTTCATAAATGCATTAGAAATTATTTCAAACTTCAAACTGAAGTTACTCCTAAGTTTCTTGATAATATTATTGGTTTTGAGTCCATATTTTTCCATTTTAATGCCATCAGCCTTTCATGTTGCTGCTGAAAGACTGAAGAATGGGATGTAATCCACTTCTATAAATCAGTTACAAAATGCAGTTAAGTATATGCGAGAACAAAGTATTTCTCCAATTATTTTCCTTACTGTTACTTGTAACATTAACAAAGGAAATGCACTTTTTTACTTGATAGTATTTCTTTGACTGACAGCAGTTTATTAGATACCGTCACCTTACATCAAAACCAAATCCCACACTAAGACTATTTTCAAAAACATATTTCCTAGTTTCAATCCAAAAAGAAACCCTTAATCTCACTGAGAGGTAACTGGTGGATGTACACCTTTCAAAAGCACTTCAGTGCACTTTAGTGCTTTTGAAAACAGAGTGCATACTTTTCTTTGAACCCAGACAGTAATGTATTTCCACAACAAAAAAAAAAATAAAGTTATATTTTGGGTTTTTTTATTGTTGTAGTTTGACTCCTGCACTAACTTTTGTTTGAAAATTGCACTATTTCAACTTTATATCAACTTCACCTATATAAAAACCACATCATTTTTAAAAATGCTTAGATGTATGTATATGTGCTTTTTGAAAGAAGCCTGTAATGAATGTTTTCTTTTTCAAAATGTTATAAATAATTATAATGTTTTCCTTTCTCTATCTATTAGTCGCTAAGAGCACGGCTTTTTTTACATGCCAGAAGAGTGGCATAAAATTCTCCCAAATGCTTTAAATACGTGGGATAAGTGAAGTCTTCAGGTAGTGCAATGGTTCTGCACCTGGGAGGCTGCTCTTCTCCAAGAAGACTGACCATCTTTTCTGATAGAAATTATTGCCTGTACATTACAGTTGGCAGGTGTAAAGATACACATTCTCTGCATGCCAGTTAAGTGCTTATGAACTGTGGTACAATCTGAAATGCACACTGGACAGTAAAGAGGAGCAACTGTATTTCAGGTTAAATCTGTCATAGTCCAGTTGACTGTATCCAAGCCATGAGAATGCTACCTTTTTTGTGTCCAAGTTACATCACCTCCCTGTTGGCTGTGTGCTGCCTCTTATTTGAAAAGGTCTTGATATCCTCGCTGTAATACTCCTGCCAGTGGTTGCAATGCAGTATGAGACCCTGTTCCAGAGTGAGATCGCAGTGGTGGAATTTACACTGCTCTCCAGTACACCACTGTCCGCATCACACAAATTCAAGCCAAACTGCAAAAATACTTGTGGGCAAGCAAACTTGTTGGTCATGCAGAGTGAGACTGCCATAAATCAGGGTTGCTGCGCAACCTCTGCCTCATTGATTCACTATCTACATAATTACGAGCAGCAGTTCTTTAGATTTTCACAGAGTTGCTGTCATAGTCCTTTGCTTGGCATGTAGCAGTGGCACTGCTTATGTGCTGGTGCCAGACGCTCTGCTGTGTGCCTCACAGCTGCTTGTAGGGTTGTGCTATGAACCCTGTAATATCCTCCAGTCCAGCTCCTTGTGCAGCTGCCTGGCAGAAATGAGATGATGGGGAGACAGGGTAGTGTGGGAAGAGATGGCTGGGGGCAAGTGGAGGACACACCTGCATGACTTCCGAAAGCGGCTTTTTAAGAATCACTGTCACACCCCTTCGAATGAGAGTACCTGGGCTTGGTTTCACACTACCTTGTACTTTCTCACATCATTTGCATTGATGAAGTGTGACTGTAAAACACTGTTATCTTCATCTGGACATCCTGGTGCCACTTTGCACGGTGGGAGTGGTTACACCAGGTGCAACTCTGCAGAGGACTGTGCCACCAAAAGCCTTGTCTGTGCTTAGAAATATTACCTGCTGTGACTAAAGCAGGAGAACTATACCAACCACATTTCTCTCTTCAGTGCAGAAGTAATTTATACTAACAACAGAAATTCTCTAAAGTTCTCTCAGTTACAAAATTCATTCTTTTTTGTTGATGTAACTCTATTCACTCTCAGGCTTTCCTGGCTCATATCAGTTATAATTATTTTTCTGTATTTTCCAACAAACCCAGACACATTTTACACATCTTGATTGATATAGAGGTAGGTGAAGCTTCTGCCCGTAAGGGAATGTAATCTGATACATGAGATGTAATGGCCTTCTAGGAGGATGGATGAATGTGTCACTCAAAAGTGAGATGTCACCTTCTGACTCCCTGCTGCGTAAATGCAATCATATTTGTTTTATTATTCCACGAAGTCTGAACCCAAGAAAAAATACACTTATCCTGTACATCACATTTGATTTTGGCCCACAGTATTTGTGGCTGAGTTCTTATTTCAGGTCACACATGAAAAAAAATGTGGTATGAGTAGAATTTCTTCTAAATTACCACACATGCAGTACAGCAATCTCCCAAGAACTGGGCTTATGAAGAGATCAGCAGTTTATCCTCTTTTTGGACAGTTGCCAACCATTGTTGGTAGTAAACAAAGACCAGTTCCTTCTAAGTACTTAGAAAGAATGGAGGAAATAAATGCTTAAAAATAATCTCTTGCCATTTTTGTTTAAGGCACAGATATGCCTTCCTCCTCTCCCCATGGTATGTGCCCTGGACTGAGTCTGGACTAAAATCTGACATTGCATTGTACCCTGTTAAATTACCACTGATTTAATCTATAAAACCTTTTTGTATGCAGACATTAATGACCCCCCCGGCACTGACCAGTAAATAGGATGAAAGGCAGAGCAGTTCTTTAAAATGGTTACATTTTCTTAGTGGTTGTTGCTGCTTTGGTATTATCCTAAAAACTAGCACTGAGAAGTAGGGTTTAAGATATTTTCAATCACTGGTGTTTAGCTTTTATCCTTAATGAACTGGTATTTGTATCCCTTCAGCGCAGCCCTAAAGTCTGTTTTAGGAGCCTCTCAATGCATTTATTGTAGCAACAATAAAAAAATTATTCTTGTAGAAGAAATGCCTAGTCAAATGGTTGCCTAACAGGAACTTGGAGCATTCAGGCTGAAAGAAATGCCTGACTGATAATAGCATTCAAACTTCCTCAGCCATAAACTCTCCAGAGGCTGAGACAGAATGGACTCATGAATTCCCTGCTCTTTGGGAAGGTTATATTTTGGTATGGAAGGTGAGCAATTCTAAAAGCTGTGAGAAGGTGTCTCCCCCTGGGATGTTACTTGGTCCACAGAGAGCAGAGACTTATCAGTGCTAAAGCTGCTGATCAAGGTTTTGACTTTACTGAGATTGTGACCTGATTTCAGCTGTCAGTGGACAGCTGATGAGCACCATACAAATGCTAGTCCAACACTGCTGAAAGCTACTATTTTTACTGAGAAACAAAATGATTTGAGCTAGGGGTAAGCTTGAACAGCAAAAAGAGTGGATTTTCCTGCACTTACATAGTGACTGAAACTGGGGCAGCCCTCCACTGTAGGTAACACTATAAATAATTTACATCGACTTAAAAGTCTTTGGATCCCAAAGTAAAGCTTTGTTTCAAAAATTCTGAGTGAGGGCAGCACTGTGGTAAGCTTGTTTCAGTTGTTCTCAGTTCGGAGATTTAACAGGGGAAATGAAAGATTAAGAGACTGTACCTAAATTCACTGCAGGAAGGACTAGCTTCCTACTATTGGTAACATGGCAATGCAAAGTTTAAGTCTGTGGTTTACCCACCCTTTATTGGAACACAGCTATGTATTCTTAAAGTTCTTACATCTGAGTCTGCTCTGGATGGTATAGGGAAGTCTGACATTTGAGCATCAGTCAGTTCAGTAAGACTTTAGCTGCTGATCCTTTGATATGGTATTGAGATCGACAGGGCATGTGCAATTCTTCCAGAAACTCTTAGTGCTTAAGATACTTAAGAGGCAACAAGCCTGAGGCAAGGAATATTCTGTGGGATAAGATCAGCTTCTGCTGCCTAGAAGCTTTTCTTAACTCTTTGTGTTGAAGCCGCACTGGAACTTAAATAGGACAGTCTCACCCACTGTAGTTATTTCAGGAAACCCATTATTTTCTCTTAACAAGGTGTTATGTTTTAATTAAAACAGTTACAAGGCATAATTTCCCCTACCTATGAATACATATATTGCCTTAGGTAGTGGTAAAAAAAATTAACATACTTATTTTCTTTCCTTTGAGTGTCACTTAACCAAGAAAACCAACCTCAGAATGACAGGGGTATAGAACCGTTCTATTTTTCTTGTCTGTCTGCTCATTTCCTCTCTTTCTCTCTACTCTCTTAGAGTGTAAACATTCAAAATGGAAATACTTTTCTGATCATACTGAGGCAAAAATCCTAAACCTAAACTAGACTGTAGAAAATTTCTCACTAGAACAGGAGTTTCTTTCCCTGGAGTTCCTTCTTTTAAATCTTGCCAAGTCCTGTGTGAAATTGCGAGTCTGAACTGAAACAGGCACCTGTAACATGTAGCAAGCAAGGTTTTGTGCAGGTGGCCATGATGCCTAAAAAGGCCAGCCTGGAAACAGAGACTAGACAGGGTAAGGGAATAAAGGTGGATATTTATTTGAAAAGGCCTTCAGAGGTACACCCTGGGCAGGCCAAAGGCTACACCCAAGATGGGCGGCAAGTCACGAGTTCTTCACACTGTTATAGGTCTGGTCCATTTGCATATCAGCATAAATTCGCCAATTAAANATGCTCAGGATGTAGTCACAAGGCTTTTATCCAGCTGAAGGAGATCGATACAAGAGGGCTGCACCAGGTAGCTTATGTTCATAGGCACTGCCACCCGGACACACAGATCTTTGTCACGTTTCAGTGACACGTGGTGTGTTCTTGTCACTGTGAATACATTTCCCTATTGTGCTATCAGAAATGCCGCTGAACAAAGTCATCAGCAACAGGCTGAAATACATTCTAAACTCACAAAGTACTTTTCAAACAAACTAACCCAAACGTCTGGAGATCCAAGCACTTGCTTGTGCTTAGGCAAAGGTTTTCTTTGAGTGGAAGTTTGGAAGAAAGTGAAAAAAGAAAAAAATTGTTGAGACAAACTTTGGGGAGAGAAAAGATATATTGCCATCAAGGTGTAATTACTCTGTGACTACAGCATTAATTCTTCATCCACTGTTAAAAATTCTGTGGTCCGAAATCACATCCTCCTTTTCTTTTTTCTGTAGAACTGATTGTGTAACTTTTCAAGTTAAAAATAATTCTTGAAAACAAGGATTGAGGCATTTCAATGCTAAGTTGCATTTCTCAATCAGACTGAAAACATCATTCTAGGAGACATGAAGTGCTCCTGTTCCTTTCCTGGGGCTAGTCTTTCAAGCTCTGGCAAATTCAGTGTGTGCATTACCTCTCTTGCTGCTGGTAATTGTGCAGCTGATGCTCTAACTATGCAGTCCAAAGTTTTTCAAATTTTCCTTGATGCAATAGGGCTCCAGGGACAGTTCAAGTTTCACATTTGTACTGGTAGAATTATGGCAAACAAAGATGTGGCAGAAGGCAGTAGAAAGAACATCAGCTGCTTGGCTAGTCCTATTAATTGTATTTCAGCAACTAAAAGGCTATGTTAGAAAAAATCAGGTGAAGTTCTGGTCTAGAGCTCCTCATTTTGCACCTCAGGAGGGTGTGAGCTCTCCCTTCTGAACCTCTTTTTTTTACTTTTTTTTTTTTTCATCTTTTGGACCATGTGTATCTTCCCTGTGTTAATTTGAAATGTGAAATAAGGAGAGGCAAGAATCAACTGTTGTATGGGGTTTTCTTTTTCTAATTTTGTCTTTCAAGAAAGAACTTCAAAAAGGCAAAAGTTATCTCAGTTCTCAAAAACAGTACTCGGTTTTGTTTCTACTCTTACCACAGCTAAGAAGATTCTTCCTCTGCATGATCAACAAACTCCTCTCTTCTGAAAGAGTTCTTCCTCACACCCTCTCCCCGCTGAACTCCTTAACAAAACCAAAAAACACTTTCTTCCTTAAAGGCAATTTCCTTTTCTTCCTCTAGCTTTTCCACCTTTTTGATTGCATAGGATGGTACATTTTGGTCTCCACCCTTTCTGTTTTCTGTGTCTGTAGCTTTACTTCCACTTTAGGCATACTTCAAAAGTTTTGCCAAAAGAACAGTGTTAGGCAGAAGCTGCAATCCCCCTTCTCTCCCTGCCCTCCTTAATAAGACAGAAGTACTCACTAACTACAGCTGCACTCCTAAACCAGAGAATAGGTCACTCTGCTGGTGAAACATCCTCTCTTCAGGAGTCTGTACGGCCAAGAAACCCCCAGCTACCACCAATAGTATAGTGCTGCAAGTATATATGTAATGCCAAATCCTTTTTTCTTTAGACACGGTCTCTCTTTCAAACAATCAAAGAACAAATTTTCTCCTTTTTGCTTCCCTCACCTTTTTCTACATGGGTTTATTCTTTCACTGTGCAATTGCACTTTTAATTTGCAATTTTTAATTTTTTTTTTAATTAAGAAGGGTATGGAAGCATTACATGACGTGTGCAGTGCAGTGTTTTTAATTAGTCCATTTTAGATTTGGAGATTAGAACCACAAACATTGATCAAGCATTTTAATGGGACTCCATGTTTTTACATTAAAATGCTTGATCAATGGTTGTGGTTGACTGACTGTTACAGAAATTCCCATGAAAAATACGAGTACCAATAGTATCATCACCAAAGGGATATAATCTGCCATCACACTCCACTAACAATCCTGTATTAAAAGTGCCATTCCTGCTTCTGCAGAAACACAGCGGAGGACAAGACTGACTCATAGCAGTCGGGTCTAGTGGAAGTTGTCCATACCCACGGCAGGGGGGTTGGAACTGGATAATCTTTAAAATCCTTTCCAACCCAAACCATTCTACGATTCTATGATTAACAAACAGGTGCACCGAGTTCTACCAACAGTTTTGGCCTATCTGGCACTCCATGATCCCCCAAAAATTTTTGGGGGAGGGTGTATTTCTAGAGAGAACACCACAACCACCCCAGCACTATTTGAAAATGTGCTAGATGTTGCAGGTAATGCCTGCGCTGGGGCTTGTGACTGAGGCACGAATGCTGCCCACCTGGGGAGGTGAAGCAGCCGACAGGCACAGCTCCAGCCGTGGGGAAGCCAATCCAGGGAACCCTGTGGGATCACCTCTGGTCATGTGTAACCCAACCAGCACTGCTGGCTGGGCCGCTTCCTGTACAGGAGCATCACAGGTGTCACGGTATATCACTAATATACCTGTAAAATATATTGTGGCTGATTCAAACCAGGCAGTGACCTGGGGATTTGACGTTCTGGCATGTTGTTTAAACCTGGCGCACTTTTCTGTTGTGTTTTGTACTGTCTCCTCAGCCTGCTTTTAGAAGGAACTTTCAAGCGTATTTCTTAAATTATATTTTACATTTATTACCAGGCAGAAGCGTAAAGCTGAGACATTTTAAAATAAAATGTTTGCATTTAAATTAAAGCTGCTGCGTGCGTTCCTTGCCCCTTCCTTGTGCTGGGCCCAGTAACCCCCTGGCCTCAACTGGTTCCAGTATCCCCTCTGGACTTGTTCCGGCATTTGTCCACCCTGGGCCCCTCCCAGTATCTGCCCTGGATTGGTCCCAGTATCCATCCTAAACAGCTCCAGGCACCCACTTTGGTCTGAACTGGTTACAGTATCCTCTCTTGGCCTCAGTTGGTCCCAGTATCCCCCTTGAATCAGTGCCAGCATCCTCTCCTTGAACTCCTCCCGGGGTCCCTCCTGAACCGGCCCCGTACCCATGCTGAAGTGGTCCCAGCACCCACCCTGGCCTGATCCCAGCCTCCATCCCGGCCGGGCCGGTCCCGCTTTCCTCCCTTGGGCCACAGGGAGCCGGGCCGGGCCCGGGGGGCGTGGCCTGGCCGGGGGGCGTGGCCTGCTGCCCGGCCCGCTGTGCGACGCTGGCTTCCCATTGGCCGAGGGGCGCGGCTGCCCGCCAATGGCCGCCGGCCTGGGGGCGTGGCTCTGACGATGACGGAAGTGACGAACGCTGTGGGGGGCGGGGTAGCCGTGAGCTCCCGGATGCACTGAGGCTGCGCCGGCGATGGAAGATGTGGATTGATGCACAAAATGAAACAATAGCGCTTAAATAGCAAAATAATAACCCAGCTGATCCGCCCGAGGCGTGGTCCCCGCCCCCAGCTGGTCGCTGGGAAGCACCGTGTGAACAAGAGCTGGTTTTATTTTTTTTGTTTTTATTTTTTTTTCCCGGCCGTGCAGGATGAGCGCCGTAGCTCAGGAGGTTAAGGCAGAAGCTGGCCAAGCGGAGCCTGAAAAGAAACGCTTTTACTGCGAAGTGAGTGGGTTTCCGTGGTGGGTTTTCAGCCCGGGTGCTCGGGGACAGGCAGCGGAAGGTGTGCGGGGATTGGGGACCGCGCTCCCGGACACGGGGAGCCGAGCCAGGCGTGGTGGGCAGACCTGGAAGCGAGGGGGGCTGTAATGTGGAGAATAACGCGGCCGGTCCCTGGAAGAGCTGCTGGGCTCAGGATTCGATGAATTCAGGTTGTTCTGGAGCAGTCACGGGTGCAGTGTAATGGTTCTTAATTGCAGCCTTTCCAGTCTCTGTGGAGTGTTTCTGATAGGCGGCTGCAAAGGCTCATTTATCTCTAAAAGCTGCAGCTGCGGGTCAGACCGTGTTAAATTTGTCACTCCTGTACTGTTGTAGCACTGAATGTTTTCCTGGCGTATTCAAGTTCTGTATGTAAAGGGAGCAGAAAATATTAGCATGCATTAGTCGTTGCTTTTTTTAAAAGCTGAAAATAGGAAGAGATATTTGTGCGTCTGTATTGTCTTCTGTTAATTGTTGCAATGGCATGTGTGTGTCTGTGGATCTTAAGGAAATTTATGTGTCTTTCTCCATTGTTTTTCTGATCCCTTTACTGTAGCTGTGAATGAACAATGAACGGAGTTGCAGTTATTTTAGGGCGTAATTTTGCCTCTGTCCCTTTCTAGTCACTGCATGATCATCTCTTTCCAGATTGGAGGAGTTTAGAAAATTAAGAATTCTCTCGTAGCAGAGAAAGGGGAGGCTCTTAAAAACTTCTTACCACCTGATTTAATTAAACATGTATTTAAGGATCGTTTGAACAGGTTTGCATACTATTTCTGGTCATTTTAGTGGTATGCTGCTCTCCCAAAAATCATGCAAACTGTACTGTTTGAGCCAAATAAGACCTTGAGAATTACACGATTACACTGTAGGAACGGATGTATTTCATATTTATAATTCACCAACGACGGAATATTCGTAGCGTAACTGAAGACGTGCTTTCAATTTCTCTCTTTCAGGTTTGTAAAATTTCGTGTATGTGTGCTATAAGTCTTCAGTCACACTATCGTGGTGCAAAGCACAGAAAGGTAAACTTTTTTCATATTAAATGTATATGCAGATTTAATCATAAATCCGGGACTCTTGCAGGGTCATAACTTGATTTCACAGGGCTTCAAGTGCTTATCTAACTTACTGGTAGATTTGTAACAGTAATTTGCTTGAAATATCCCGAGAAAAAGATGAGGTGAGAATCTCACACCTCTGCTTTGTGCAGCATGTAACTTGAAACATCAGCCGTACCTAAGGGTAAATGTGTGCTAATTGTGAAATTAACATTTGTTACACAGGAGCCACAGGTGGTGAAAGAATTGAACCTTCTGTTTTTGGATGCAGTTGGTAAAAGCACTGTTCTGTCTTCTAAGTCTACATAACTCACCTGTATTTTGAATAAAATGAGCTTACTCTTTACTTTGATAGTAACACCAGTTCTGAATTCCTGAAGGAGTTACACAGATTAACTAGCAAGTCTGACACTTCTGTTGGTTTGAAGCATCTCAGTAACAACTCCTTGGTTTAAGCACAAGAGGAGCGAAGGCATTAAATAATTAGGCACCCTTTTGTAAGGGTGTGTTTAGAGATGAGGCTTTTACAAATGCTGTGTGACTGGACTTTTGGCTGTTGATTGGCTGATGATTGTCTTCTGTTTAAAATTCCACGACATTCTCAGTCTGTAAAGGTGAGACAAAACTCAGTTGTCTGTGCTCCTCTGCCATCAGATTGTATTGTTGTGGCACTGAGGAGCCTGCTCCGATGTTTTCTTAATGACATTTTATTCTTCCTGTGAGTAGAAAAAAACTGCCTTTCTCAAGTGTTTGTGTGCCCTCTTCTTTTTTGTTGGGGATGAGGTGCATCTCCCCACCTTTGCTATTCAGACAGATTAATAGTATTCTGTTACCTCTTTGCTGATCACTTTGATAGCATTGATTCTTATTGAGTCAGTGGCCCTGCTTTCTCCAACCCCTGTTTTTTTTTCCTCCCAGGGTTGAGTCTTGTTCCCTGTTGATCAAGTAGAAGTGTACAGTAGTATTTTTCATGTCCTGTCAAATGTTCCTGCTGAGGCAAAGAATTCCTTTGCATTTGTGGTTGTTTCTTTTTTTTTTTCCTTAGCCAACCTTCTTAGCAATCTAATTAATGCTGGTTTTCCCTTTAAAAAGTAGAAAAAACAGCATTTATTTTCTTAGAAAATCTGCATATAGTTTTCCTTCTGTTTCATGCTTGGATGTATGCTGGGCTGTATCTGTCAAAGTTTCTTGTGCCAGTGAAGTCTTTGAGGTGATAGCGAAGGAGAGTAGGGCAGGTTGAAAACTGGGTTTTTATTAGATGTGAAATCTGTTGTGTGTGGAGCTGTGGTTGGTTACACGGCTGCATTGGCGTAGGAATAACTCTCCAAGATTGCATCATCATTCTTTTCAGTTATCTCCAATTTCTTTCTTTAAATTATGAAATCTGTTGTGCATTTTGATGGAAAAAGATCAGAACTCACAGAGTGATTTCAGGGTTTTGTGCCACTAGGTTTGGAATAACTATAAAAGTCCTGGGCCTATGTTTCTTTTTAATGCAGGATAGGTGTAGATAGTGAATAGCTCTTGGTTTGTTCTTCACTGGAGGAGTTCCTGTTCAAAATAATACCAAAGGATGTCCTGACAACATAACAAAATGAAGAGAAGGCAGTAGTTCTTTTCCTAAATCACAATACTGGCCTGACCAACCCGTCAATCATTTTTTTATGACTTTAGTCAGATTGCTTTTTTCTATCACTTCCCATTTGTTTTTAAAATGGCATTGTTAAAGATACTCTGTGCTTGTGCACCACTAGAAGGTGTTTCAAAAATGCAAGAAAAAGCCCTTCATCAGAAGGACAGCCACTAAGAAAATTTCAAGAAACAAATGTCAACATGTGCTACATATGTGAAATGATTCTCATTTCACTGGCCTGCGTTTCCTGTAGCTATTCAGAGTAAAATGTGTTATTTTGAGTAGCTGCAGTAGTAAAGCTTGGCTGTCTGACAGATTTGTAGGAATACTTCAGCTGACTTTCAGTGTACGTGGCTATTTTATCTCTTTTTTTAAATTTTTTTTTTTTATTTTCCCCACCTGGGTAGTTTGGTTATTCTGGATTTTGAATAGGTACATAAGGTAATTGTCTAGGTTGTTTCTGCATACCTTTGTTTCGTCTCTAGTTTTTTCTAATGCTGTTAGTTCATAAGGCCAAACCCTTGTCAAAAAGGTGCTGATGGCCAAAAGATTGTGTGGCTGGGATGATCCCAGTACAAGGCTGGGTGGATCTTGTGCATTGAGTGCTGTGTGACCTCTGTATACTTGTACAATGATGGGGTTTGTGGTTTCATTGCAGAACAAGTATTAATGAGATGGGGAGTTGTGGACAGTGACTTAGCCAAAATATTCGTAGATGTGTGTATAATTCGTGGCTCTGAAAATTGGAATTGGCTGGTATTGGAGGCTTTGAAAAACAGTTGAATTTTAGCTTTAGCCGTTTTGGTAAAATGTTTAGAAAACAACATTTATATACATTTACTGATTCTTTTACTTGAACCAAGCCTGTGAAGGTAATGGGGGATATAACGCATGAAAGGTGGATTTGTTTGGCCTTGGTTTTTTTTGCACAGCTGAGGAAAAATGTAGGCTTTTTGGACAGCAGTCCCCAAATAAAATACACCTGCTCTGTATATACCTGCAATATGGTGGTATGTGATATAATTTATTCTGTTTTTGTAAATATGCATTAGTTTTATAGCTCAGTTTGCTAGAAAGGAAATCCTAGTGTGGAACATCTTTTTTCCATGAATTTTGAGCAGCCCTTTGCAGGTACGGCATCAGGAGAAGAGCATTGCCTGTTTTGTGAACTGTGTTTGGAACACAGATGAAGATTGTTCTGGTTCTATCAGAGATTCAAGGTTCCTTGCCCTCCCTTCAAATCTGGAGTTAGATATGTAGAAATGCCTGCCAGGTCCCAAAGGGAGAAAAATCCATATTCAAGACTCTACAGGCTCATTAGAAACACGGAATGTTCAAATCTGTGAGGGGAGCTGTGAGCCATTTCAGTGTTCTCACTTCTTCAGAACCTGTGGTTGAAATACCTGATGTATTTCAGGCAACTTTTCTGTCCTTTCTTGTGGCAGTAAAAGCAACCATTGCTGTATAATAAGCATTCCAGTCAGACATATTTGGGTTGATACTTGGAATGCTAGCATAGCTAGTTGCAGGAAAATTACCTTGCTGTTGGATTGTTTATATTTGGTCTCAAAAAGCATGCTGTTGTGTTCAGCATATCTTCATGATCCAGAGAAACTTAAATTGCGGAACTTTCCTTTTCAGGGGAAAAACCAAACAGAAGACAAACAACCCCCCAAAACTTGATTTGCGTAATATGAACTTGAAGAATTTAAATAGAATGTCCATGCTTATCCTTGTATATCTAACTGATATATTTCAAAATTGTATATTTTTAAGAAAAACTAAATTATGTTCATGTAATACTTAACTATCACTTGAAACTGCTCTGTTAGATAACCTGTGAACTTGAATTGTGTGGACAACTACTTTATGCAGTAGTTCGTGCAGATTACAGTGTGCATGGAAGGTTTGAAGCTTTAAAACCAGCTGCTTTTGAGTTTTGGCTTCTCAAAGTTAGACACTTTGCTAAAAGTTACTCTAACTTTTCATAGTCTTAGCTCAAAACCAGCTGTTGCAATCCCTGAACCAGAACAGAGAGAAAACAGAGGAGTTTCTTACCTGATGTGTGAGAATCTTCATTTCTGATCTAGTAACAGGGGTCACAACTGAAATGGACCCCTTAGCTTCAGTTGTGAAACTCCATTTCTAATATTAACAAAAGCAGTGCCTCAGGTGCAGTCAAAGTCAATTGTCTGAAAATAGTCAGGAGGAAATTCTCTTTGAGCAGCAGCTCACAGTTGCTAATGTTTTCTGCGCTTGTCTGAAAAATTTGGTATTAGCAGCTGTTTGTTGTAAAACTGGAGGAGTAACAAAAGCACTTGGAACAGCGTAACTGCAAGGAACACTGTGTCTGTATTTCTAAGCTGATGAAATCCTGCTGAATTTATAGAAAACCATCCTCTGCCTGTGGCAATACTGGGACTTAAGTAACTTCCTTATCTTATAACTGCCATGAAGGTGCAGCTGCTTGGCTTCTTAAACAACTAGCTATTGCGTCAGTCTTGCTTCCTGTTGAATTGTCACCCCCACATCCAGAATCTCTTTCATGCCACTGAATACTGAAAATGCAGCACTTAACTCCATGGACTGCTCTGGACAGACAGCTGCTGTATTGGTAGAATGATCACACTTACTGTTTCATTCTTGTAAATGACAAGTTTGTGTTTACTTGCCAGAAAATTCTCAAAATGAGTCAGGATTGCTTTAGCTATTAAATGGAAATTTAAGTTCCTCTTTTCTTTAGATTCTGCCAAAAAAAGCAATCACCTGTTCTGGATTCAGCCAGTGAAAGACACTTTTCCTGTTCTTCGTGATGTGAATGATCTTTCATGGGATTTGGCTAGCCTTAAGGTTTAACCAAATCCGCTCAAAATAGTGGGGAAGCTGCTTTTAGTTAGTTTGTTTTTCCTTTCGAGGTGAGATTTTTTTTCTTTTTTTTTTTGTTGTTGGAACTACACCTTCTGAAAACTTAGGACCTGTAATCATACAGTACTTCAGGTTTTCCTGGCATCGTTCAGATGTTGTGTTTCAAGCTGTAATCATCTCTTAAAACTTCATTAAATAACAGGGCTTTCTTGAAAATAACCATGTGTTTACTGAAAGTACAGCTTTGTCAGTACTTCCAGCTTTTGCAGAAAATCATAAAGGCTCTGATTTTTCCCATTTGACTATGGAAACTTTGGCCTGTAATGCAATTTATCTGCAAAGGCTTCTCAGGAAGTACTGGGTTTTTCCTTCAAATGATGCAGCACATTAATTTCTTTTTCTTATTTTATTTTGGGATGACTTGCATCTTCATAATTAAAGCAAGAGAAAGCCCTGAGACGCAGGACTGTCTATTGTAAGTATAATACTTTTTTCTTCCAGCCTCCTAGGATAGGTATTGCTTGAGGATTTAATGTTTGTTGCTTTTGTAATAGTTCAGGTATTTGCATTTGCTGATTTATATGCCTGTAACCATGTTTCTCTTTATATGCTGAACATTCTTCTGAGATTTCTGTCTAGTGAACTGCTGAGCAAAGGATTGTTTTAGAGAATGAAACCTTAATTATGCCTTTTCACATATAAATATTTATGTATCTGTCTAGTAGAGGGATGTATAGTCAGTGTTTTAGTTTCTCACCTTCCCAGGCTCAACTTGTTTGTCAGCTTGATGCACTCACTGCTAAGCTTCAGGCAGAATGCTAAGAAGCTAAATTGGCAGGCTGACACAGCACTGTTGCAGATGCAGCTCTACCGGTGCTGAAGCTGCTTGGCTGCATCACAGGAATGTTCTGCCTCTCTTTATTGTAGCGGCCTTGGAGGAGCAAAGATATGTTCAAGGGGAATTCAGTTCTTGGGGTGTCTTTTCCCCCAGAAACTGAGAATGTGAATCCAGACTGTCATATGTCAATAAAAATAAGAGTTGTGATGAAAGGCTGAAAATGTGGCGTATACCTAACTCACGGTGGTAATGAAAATCTTGTTGTAAAACTACCTATGATGATGTACAGGAAGCAGAGGCATAAGCAGATGTGGGAATACTGATAAAAATCAATGAGATTATTAAAAGCCAAAATGGTTATACAGTCAGTCACACAAGGTACAAGCCTTTCACTTCTACTTTATCTTCTTAGCCTGTTCTCCCAAGAAACAAGGCCTGCATTCCACCTTTATCATCTGTTCCCCAGTATCTTTTGAAACTCTCAGCCTTTTTGAACCAAGTTGATCAAGGGTGCCTGAAAATACTCATCTACACAGGGAAGAGCGGCGGTGTCAGTCCTGTGCTGAGGGAAATGCTGCAGGCTGAGCTCACCACTTACTGGACCCTGAAGAATCAGCACGCAAGAATGATCTGGGAAAACACCGGTCAGAGGCCCTTCTCTGGGTTTCGTTAGCTGCTCTCACGGTTTTGTGCTGATAAGGGAATTGGTGCAAGACATGTCATTCAAGTGTGAGAACAGTTAGGAGATTTCGCCTCAGCAGCCCTGACTGCTACATGGTAATGAAGCTCTCTGACAGAATTTGAAAAGTTGTGAAGGCTTACAAGTCTTCTCAAAGTCCAGTGGATTCAAGCGGTACGAAATTGTATTTACACCTCAGCAGCAAGAACGGATTTGTGTGGCTCTGGTCAAGGGCTTTTAGTAGAAGACACTTTCTACAGATTTCTTTAAATTTCTTGTCAGAAATGATCATTAAAAGTAATACTCATTAAGTGAAGAGGTTCTTTCTTCAAGATTGTAAAATCTGGTTTTGGAGGAATGATATATGGGATGCATGGGACAGAAAGTGAGACTTGAGTAAGGTGACAGAAGTTGTGACAGCAAGACTGAGAATAGTGCAGGAGCCTGTTGCAAAGACCTATGACTTTAGAAAACAGTACCGTATGTACTACAATCTCTGTGTTCCATGAAGAATTTGGATTAAAAATATATGCATGCTACAAACACTGTATCTTTGGAAATGTGGATGATGTGGAGTCTTTCAACTGGGATGTATCCTGCAGAATGAGAAGTCAAAGTATCAGATTATTAAAGTGAAGAATCTAGAAACTTCGGTAAGCAAGTTAACTCCTCTAACTTCTAGAGAAGTCCCAACATCACAGGGTACCACATGTCAGAAGCATTGCAAGACGTACTTTTATCCAGAAAGTTCTCTGCCTCAGCAATAATTTTGAAGCAATCAGAAACTTACTTCTCATAAAAATTATTGTAAATACTACTGACGTCTCCTTTATCCTACTCTTATCAATATTGCCTTCTGTTTCACTGAAGATTAAGATGTGGGAGGTCAATTTGCAAGCCACTGCTAGGATTTATTTGTCCAAAGAGGCTGAAATTCAGCCTGACAAAATTTATTTGTATATTTCAGTTGTGCTGGTTTGGGTTTTGTTACAAGGACAAAAGCTGTTTGCCTAAGTAACTTTTCCGAGGTGTTGGGAACTGCAGAGCGGAATTATATAGTCAATATGTATGCAGAACTTCTTGAACTCTCCCGTGGACATATTATCAGTTATATAAATAATTCTCCTTCAAGGTCCAGCAGCTCTAGTAAATTCATTGTGCTCTGTCACTGATACGAAAAAATAAATTATGAATTTGTCTAGCCTTTGTTTTTTCATTTTAAATAGCTGGGGGTTTTTTCCTACTGTTTGTAGACATGCGAAGTAAGCATGAACAAAAATTATACTGCATTTATGTGGTTTAGTAGTAAAGTTTTGTGAATGAGCATGGGAAGTATGGATATTCTTAAATTAGGTGCACTATGTAAAGTATGAATCAAATTTTATTTCAGTACATAAATTAATGAGATGCTTTTGTTTTTGCTGCTGGATCTGCAATTTTGTTCTAATGTTCATGCTATCAAATATTCCAGTGAGATTGAAATGTGACAACATGTTCACAGAGCTGGAGTTCAAAGAACCAGGAAAAAATTGTTGTGAAAGTGAAGGATGAGTTTTCTTGGAAATCATTTGGGACAATACCTGGCAAGTATCTGAAATATACACTGTCTAAAAAGGAACAGGTACTTCAGAGGATGAGGCTTGACATACTTAGAATGTTTTACACCAACACCTGCATTTTCTTCCTTGCTGCAGAATTAAAAAAGTTCTTTTGTCAGTAGGGAGAACACCTCCAATGCTGCTGCCATTGGTAAACCAAAATTTAAAAAGACAAATTATTTGGATTCTGAGTGTTTTCGTATGGGATATGCCAAATATCCTTTCTGAACTCATCAAAAGTTACTTGATAATCCAGAAGTGGTGAGTGTATGTAACCTGTGGGACTGCACAATCGTGTTTGGTTTGAAGTCAATTAAGTGAGGAAATGCATCTGATTCCAGATGTCTGTTTTTGGAGCAGTTCCACTTCCTGTAAGAAAGGCATCTACTTACCATGTGAGTTTCCATATGGCAAAACTATCCACAAGCTATTTTTGTGATAATGGCAGAATTGGATATATTGGGTTGTTTTGGGTTGGGTTGTTTTTTTTTTCCCCCTCTTCAGCAGTTCAGAGGAGAGCAGCATAATGGAAGACGTGGAAATAGAAGATGCTGAAGTTCTGAGACTTTACTAAGAGAGTTAAATCAAAGCTCAGCTGAGTATATAAATTTCAGTCATGTGATTCCTTAGTACAGTGATATAATTGGACAGGTGGAATACTTCTTTCAGCTCTTTTTAAGGCAGTTGCCCTTTTGTTTGGGGATAAGGAGGGGAGGAAACTGAACATTGCTTTTTCTTCCCAGGGATCTATTGACCAAAATAGAAAAGTTTTGCAAGCTTTTTGCTTTGAGCAAGAGGCATTAAGTGATGGGGCAATGCCAATATACACATTAGGCAAACATTTACTGGGCAATAGCAAAATGCAGTGGTTTACTACCATTAGTCAGGTCAGGCAAGAGGCATAATCTAGAGTATGTGCTCTGTTAAAGGCCTTTATGGGCTGTGTAGCTTTATTGGTGAAATGAATATGGCACAAAGAGGGGTGGATTAATGAAATTTTTTGCATTACAGTATGATGCAGAGGTAGCTTGTACTGCTCGTACAGCAATACAAATGAAAAGTGTGATAAGGGATGCTATATATGCTTAGCTGTTGGATCTAGTAATCTGCATCTACATCCTTCAACTTAAAACCTGTAAATAGCACCATGAGTAGGGAAAGCTTCATTATGGTTGTTCTGTAAGACATGGAGTTGAGGAGAGGAATCCAGTCTGAAGATAAACTGCAGTTATTAAACAGCAGTGATAACAAGTTCTTCCTCCACTGAAGGCACAAACGTGTATTCTGCCTTGTGTTCACCAGTGACAACCTTACCAGTATTCTGATCAGCATTTCAGCTTAATATTTTAAGAGATTTATATGTTTTAAAATCTCCCTCCATGCTCACTGTCTGTTAAACATGGATAAGAATGCAGGTTTTGGGTGTATAACTACTGCTAAGTCTTCAGAGGAAAAGCCTGGAAGTTCTTTTCTGACTTAAAGACTAGAAGAGAAAATGTTCCAGAAGCCATGATAATAAAGTATAAGATTGAACAGTACTTCAACACCCTTATGACTTTTCTCTTGGAGAGTTCCTCTCTACAATGGAATCAGGCGTCTTTGTGCACTTCCCCTTTTGTATTCAAAAGGGAATCTGCAGTGCTGAGCTTGGGACATCCTTGTTGCTGCTGAGCAGCTGAATTGGCAGTGTCTGAAACTGCTCTTTCGTTTTGAAACATGGCTTTATATTTCTGGCAATCATTAGGAATGTGTGTGCATTACAAATACATATACAGATGTTTCTTTGTTCTCCATCTTTTATATCTTCAACACTATAATTGAACATTGAAACGAAGGGGTTTTTTTGGGAATTGTTTTCATTTTTTTTTTGTTTATTTGTTCATGTACTTAGCAGTATTTGGAAAATAGCTCTTACTAAATAAAATAATTAGTTGGAGGGGATTTCCTGAGACTGATTAGGTGATTTCCTGACTTTCTGGTTGAAGCAGGACTACTGCCACTGCTGGATCATCACTTGCTTGCTGAATCATTGAATATCTCCACAGGCAGAGTCTGCTACCTCTGTTTAATCAGTCTGTAGTTGCTCCTCTGTTTAAAAAGGAATTTTATCCTAATATCTAATCTTTGCCCCTGAAGCAACTATTTCTGGCTGCTGCTTTTTAACGCTTTTGTTACATCCCAACAGGGTTGGACATTTTGTGGCTGCTGTTCAGGTATCCATGCTGGTATATCTCCTCTTAGTCTCCACCAGACTAAAGGAGTCCAGTTCCCAAACCTGTTCCCACAAATTATTTGCCCTGGGTTGCTTGTCATGGTAGCCATTTTGCTGGACCCTCTCTGCTTTCTCTACATCCCACTTGAATGGAACAAGGATGATACCAGTCATCCTTACAAGTCCCAGATAATGAGGGATAAGATACTCTGCAGTAAGCTGCCTGTGCAGTATCTCAGTGTTCCCAAGGTTCCACTCAGCTGAAGCTGTGGCATCGGTTATGTCCCCTAAATTACCGTTGCCTGTGAATTTTCTGAGGGGGTTCTATGAATGCTGACATCAGTAACCTGGGTGGGGATACATCATGGTGGGCCCTGGAGTTGCTCTTTGGGGTACTCTGCTGCTTACTGAACACTAGGAGGCTGCTCTGTTGATTGTTTCCCTTTGAGTCTGGCAAACCAGCTGATTTTCAGGTCATTATCAGTCTGGTGTGCTTTAGGGAAAGTATTGTTTTGGTTTGGGTTTTGGATGCTTAAAAAATATATTATTGATAACATTACAAAGCCATACAGCTAGTAAGCATGAATTAAATGTTAGCTTAGAAACTTGCTGTTGCTGAATGGGAGAGTCTTCAAGATCAAAACTTCTGTGGACAGCAGTGATCTTTACTTAATGCTTTTTCTTTTCTTTAATAAGAAAAAAATCTCAATCCCCCAGTCTGCTACCTTTGGTGATAGTAACAGCTACAGCTTGATTTTTAGCTTGACCATGTTTGTAAACTCTAACCACGTTAGGGCAGAATGTGCTGTGAACTGCTTCTGGTGCAATTCTCTGTAAATTCACTTTGTTCCTAGAAGTAAACAAAATAAAGCACTTTTTCACGTATACCTACTAGTGTAATTTAGCATTTGGCCATGTTTTCTGGACATGCTGGACCCGGAATCTTGACTTGAGCTTCAGACACTGATGGAACAACTCTGACATTCAGTAATTGTTGTACTTGCCGAATGCCTGGGGATCTTCTTTTGTTCTTGCTACCGGATGCTTTGAAGCTTTTAACTGAAAAAGATGCATAATTGATTTTAAGGAATCAAGGGAGATATGCTTTCCCATACCCCTCCCTTATGTTAATATTGCAGAGTTGTTTGCAAAATGTTTGTAACCTTGATTTGATTTGATTTACAGCTTTGATACTTATCTCTTAACTCCCTGTCTTATGCAGAAAGGGGAAGAAAAAAATTATGTATGCAACATTGTGTTTTCCATGACTGTAGAAAACTTTTTTACTTCAAAATTAGGAATTCCGTTTGCAAATAACTAATAATTTAACTTAAAGTTCTACTTTTTCCATCGAATGAGCGTTAGTATATCACCTTGTTTTAATCTTGAATGCTGTGACTTACAAAATATTGACATCATTAAAGCGTGGTGGTTTGTGTGTGTCTGTGGATTTGAGGGAGAGTGGGGCAAGGGAGAAGTTCCAGCAGGAGTTTAAGTACACATCTTAACATTTACTCTGAAGCTCTGAGTGATTAGGAGTAGATACAAACTCCTATGAAAAAGAAGATGTAGTTTAATGACTATATTAATGGTGTCTGGGACTGTGTTTAGGCTCTGAATGTTTAGACCAGAAGCTTTTGTCAGGTATCTGGAATGCAGATTGATTGTCGTGCACAACACTGAATAGTTAAAATAATTAAAATAAGTATCCAATGTGAAAAGCACTTAAAAATCAAATAAAAATTGAATATTCTGGGTTTCTGTAGCATTCATGTGTTTGGTATTTTGTGTTGAAGGGGGAGGGGAGTGGAATGGGAGACTCAGAGCAATGAAGTTAAAAGAGAAAACTGTATCAAGATGGAATACTGAGCCTGTATTAAACTGCAGAATGGAGATAACAGTTCAATTCTGTAACATGTTTCAATGATTTACTAAGTACGTAATAAAAAGAAATGAGAAGAAGTAGTCTGACTGTCAAACTCTTGTCCTAGGTCCTTCAGCTCCACTCCAAGCTCCGATGAAGTATCGAGTGCTGAGACGAGGTAGCTGAATATAAGCAGCCTTTTCCAAATGCAACTTTGAAATCAGTGGTTTTATTTTAATGGTGACTAAAGCAGGTGGCTGCCTGTGGTCTAGAAAGAAGCAATGCAAGCTGTCAAACATTTGAACCATTGCTTTTCTTTTGTGCAGTGGTTAATTTATGTAGAAAAAGATCTTAGGAGAATATGAAGTTAAAAGTATTTTCACGGAACGACTTTCAAACTGGAGACATAGTTTCTGTCTTCATGATTATCTGACAATGTCTTAGTGAATCTAGCTAGTATTTTTTTAGTTGGTGAAGTTTTCAATTAAAAAATTTGTATCTTGCTCAGGGTACCCATATGATACAGTGAAAGTATGACATAAAAAGCATGCAAACCGAGAACAGTATGTGTTGTTTGCTATTAAGATGATACTGACACAAGAGTATTTAGTTGTATGTTAGGAAACAAGAAGAAAATGGCCATTACTTTGACGAGACCTTTAACTTTTTTCTGTGTGCATCTTTCCATATTAAGTCTGAAAGATCACGTGCGTTTGTCTGTCATCTTGGGAATAAGCAGCTCACACTGAGCTACTGCACGGGCACACAGATGCATGAGAATGACATAAGGCATTTAAGTCTTGATAAAAGTCTGTCTGTGGAGATGAATTATGTGGCACCAACTTGTTACACATCAGCTCTGTCACACTATGCTGCTGCTGCTGCATGTCACCTCAGGCGAAAAAAAACCCAACCGAAACAACATGGAAAGATTTTAACAAGACTGTGAAATTTTGGTGGGAATGGGCAACACTGTTGCTGTGGCAGGAGATGTCCCATGAGGTATTTTCTAGCACTTGCAAGAGGTTTTTCATCTAATTGCTGGAACTTAGTGAAATTTTTCTTTGTTTACAATTCTGGAATTTGACTTGATGGCAGGACAGGCATATTTCTAATGGAATGAATATTTAAGAATGAATGTGGAATTCCCTATTCTTGTGAAGTTGTGGTTGGGTTTTTTTAGCCATAACCAGACATCCTAGTGGGAAAGAATACAGTAACAGTTCAGTGCTTGTGGTATTTCTACTTGTTTGCTCCAATTTGAAGAAACTAACAGTGTTAATTACTCTTATGTAATTCATTGGTCTGTTATATGTAATTAGGTGGATGAGTTCTATTTCTGCACTTTTTTCAGATTGAAAATACATATTTTAACACTTCATCATGTTCTTTAATGATGTCCAACATTTGAATACACTTAATGCCTCTTTGAGATTGTTTTGCAGGTGTATTTAGCTGAACTCTGCTGGTGTTCTAAGCTGAGCAGGAATGCTTTAGAAGTGTTTTAGGCAGAGCAAAAACCAAGCTGTTAAAACTCAGTGAGGAGCAAGACAGATGCCTGTTTGAAACACTGCTAGTTCAAACTCAGGAATATACTGACTGTGTTTGTGCAGCCTTCAGGCTGCCCAGAGCGCAAAAGGTATTTGCTGTGTTAGTGGAGATTGTGTTCTTTGTTAGCCTTAAGGCAGTGTAATTTTTGGACTTCAGACTCCAAACAAGCAATCCCAGAATGCTATATGAGTGTTAGGGTTTTAAGGGGAGGAGGAGGTTTTTCTTTTTTTTTTCCTATGAGAACTGGCACAGTCTGGGACATGCTATGAATGTGAACTTGGTATCTTTCCTCAGTAAACTGAATTGTGTAATAAGTGTCATTTTGCTTATTTGGTTATTTTCTTGAAGACATTAAATCCTTGTGTATAAAATTGTTACGGAAGACCAAGTGAAAAACTGTTGGAACTTTTCTGTGGGGGATTGAGGTCTTGCCTGTTTTCCTTACGCATTTCAGAGTGCAAATGTATTTTGTCCCCATTAAAGTCTCTATTAGAAACTCCTTTAAGATCATAGACATTATGTGCAAACCATGTAATGTGTAATGTCTCTTTCTGTGTGTATTTTTTACTTCAGTGAAGAGAGGATTCACAAGGTACATAAGCTGTCTGAAGGATTTTATGAATGATCCCAGAAGAGAAGAACCTCTAATTGGTATGTATTTTGTTTTATAAATTGTATGCCTTAGAATTTGTGGCCAAATGGCTTTCTTTTGAAATAAAAGGTGGGATTTTAGTTACTGCTTCATTTTATGTAAATGTATTTAATAACTTACCTATCTCATACCTTTTAAATTGTAGTTTATTACACTGAGTATTATAAAGGCCTCCTTAACTGTTAACTTGTTCCTGAAGGAGCCATCTAAGTAGAGAAGCTTTTCCCAGATCACAGAATGGTTGAGGTTGGAAGGGACGTCTGCTGGTCTTAACCCCTGCTCAAGTCCCAGAGGAGGTTGCCTGGGACCCTGACTAGATGGCTTTTGAATATTTCCAAGGTGAAAAGCTGTACAATCTCTCAGGGAAACCTGTGCCAGTGCTCAGTCACCCTTGCAGTCAGAGTGTATTTCCTGATGTTCAGACAGTATCTCCTGTTTCAGTTGTGCCACTGCCTCTTGTCCTGGCATTGGGCACCACTGAAAAGAGCCCAGCTCCCTCTTTGCACCCTCACCTCAAATATTTATACACAGTGATGAGGTCTGCCCTGAGCCTTCTCTTCTTCAGGCTGAACAATTCCAGCTCTTTCAGCCTTTTCTCATAGGAGAGATGGTCCAGTATTGTCATCACTTTCATGGCCCTTCAGATGTCCATATCTCTTGTCCAGAACTTGACACAGCACTCCAGGAATGGCCCTGCTGGTGCTGAGGGGAGCATGCTGTCAGCACTCCTCCTTGTGCAGCCCAGGATACCATCAGCCTTTGCTGGCTCATCTTCAACTTGGTGGCCACCAGGTCTTTTCCTGCCAATGTTCTTCCTGGCTAGCCAGCTCCCATCATGTACTGGTACCTGGGTTTGTTCCTCTCTGGATGCAGGGCTTGGCACTTCCCCTTGTTGAACTGCCTGAGCTTCCTGTCAACCCAGCTCCAGCATCTGAGAGTCCCTCTGGATGGCAGTACAGCCCTCTGGGGTATTGGGCATCCCTCCCAGTTACATGTCATCATCAGCCTTGCTGAGGTTATGCTCTGCACCATCATCCAGATCGTTAATGAAGGTATTGAACAGGTCTGGACCCAGTACTGACCCCTGGGGTGCACTGCTATCTTCTGGCCTCCAACTGGACTTCATACCACTGGTGACTTGTCATCAGTCGTGATTCTTTATGGCTTTCCATTTGGTGGGATATGCAGATGTTTCTGTTTAGTGAGACATTTTTCTTCACTGTCCTTGTCTGTACTAAAAATAATGAGATTAATTTTAACACTTGCTTTCTTTCTAACTGCTAGATTAGGCAACCCTTCGGAGAGAAGCAAGGCTACTTGTCAGTGGGCTTAGTGTTCCAAGTGTGCACTGGTGGCCTCGAGAAATAGGTTCTCTGATGAAAGCCTAAGTAGCAAATTTCCTAGTATTAGCAGAAAATTTCTCTCTTTAGTGCATTGTCTTGTAGTTACTCCACATAATAAATTGCTAGGCTTTTTAATACTAATGCTTTAACTATACACATTTGTAATAGAAAACACTCCGATTGCAAGAACACTTCCAGTTCATTTGGTGATAGTTTATTTTCAGAGTGAAGATTTAGCATTATAATACTGTAGCAGATCTGAGATGGAGCTGAATTTCTTCTCAGCAGCCTGTGTGTTTTGGATTTGTGACTGAAACAGTTTTGATGACACCCCAGTGGTTTTTCCTGTTGCTGAGCAGTGCACCTGCATCAGGACTGTTTTGTTACTCTGGGTCCTCACCCCTTGAGTAAGCTGGGGATGGGCAAGAGGCTGGGAGGTGGCACATCCAGGGCAGTTGACCCAAACTAGCACAAAGGATATTCTGCACCACATAGTGTTATGCTCAGCAATCACAGTTGAGGTAAAGAAAGAAGAAAGGGGGGGAAGCAGGATTTAACTTCGAAGGTGGCCGTTCAGAGATTGTGGGTGGGTATCGGTCTGCTTTTGGGGAAGTGAGCGATGAGTTTTTGCATGTTGATTGGTTTGGAGGTTTTTTTTACCCCTCTTTCCTTAACTTATTAAACTGTCTTTAAGTTCATGAGTTTTGTTGCTTTTGTTCTTCCTGTGTTCTCCCCACCCTGCTGAGGGGTGTGGATGTGAATGAGCAAGCAGCTATGTGTTCTTGGCTGCTGGCTGGGATCAACCCATCACAAATAGAGAGTACTGGAAATTATGACATAAGGGAACAGCTGCAGAGTTTTCCTAAATTTCCTATTTAAACTGCTTTTAAATTTATTGTGTTCAAACTTTGCAGAGTAAAACTTTTCTTGCTAGGTAATAAGCCTCAAACTTGAAGATTTCTGAATACTTCTAAGGTATAGTCTCAGTAATTTCTAGGAAAAATGAAGAAAAATCCCATTTTCATTCTTGTAATTCTTAAAAGTTTATGGAATATTTTTTGATTATGAAAGATTCAGTTTTGTGAAGTGATTAATGTCTTTCCTACATCTGCTTTTACTCGGACAGTGTCCAAATTATGTTTTACTAAGTATTTTAAATGCAGTTTTTAAATCTAGACATTTGCATGGCATTTCCTGTTCTCATTCTCTTTCTTAGTTTCTTGAAAAAATATCCCAGGCAGGAGTAAATAATTTAGTAATGAAATTTTTTTGTGGGCTTGGAAATCCATAGATGGTGTATTTCCTTTCAGGATAAGACATTGGAAAGAGACAAATTTAGCTGATGAGGGTAATAAGTCTAAAGAAGTGTTGAAGTGATCCTGAAGGAGTGTCAAATTCTGAAAATGGAATAATTTCATATATTCATTTTGAATTTAATGAACAGCATTGAAAAGAATACATTTGTTTTTAGTAGTCTATAGTAAAATAGAGGTATTTGTAACTCTTGCTTTTACAGGTTTAGAACATGTGGTTGAAATCAGATTTGAAGGAAGAAAAGATCCACGTTACGAGTGCAGGCTATGTGGGTGTAATACAGAGATAGCACCTATGATAGAACATCTTAGTGGATATAAACACAGAAGAGAATACATTGTGAGTAATTTTCATGCATTTTGATCAAAATTTCTTATAATACTCCCCTTCTATTTTTTTTTCTAAATAATTAGATCGTTTGAAGTTTAAACCCCCATATGATAAATTGCCAGTACTTGTGTAGTTGACTCTCCCTGGGTCAGACCAGCATGAAGAGCTCTGATGCTGTGAGCTATTGAGGCAGTGCAGTTCAGGGCTGCCTGTCTGTATCAGCTCCAAAGTCTGTTCCTAAGTGTTTGGATTGCTTTCAGGATCAGCTTCCTAAAACGTTGTGATTCTTTTTTATTCCCCAGCATGTCGATAGTATTGCTGGATTTGGTACAGAGGGTGTTTCCTTTTGGTAGCAGGCTTTGCATGGGATCCATTTTTTGTTTTGAAGCCTACTTAAATAACTCTAAAATATGATTAGATGTGTTGCACAGAAGAAATTAGCTCGTAATGTTCAAATCAATGTCTACCAGTCTTGTGGAAGCTTGTCCAGAAGGTGAAATGTGTGTATTTTTTAATATTGTGATAAATTTTGATATTAACGTTTTCAAGCTGGTTTTGTTTACAGTCTAAAGAATTTCCAGATAAAATGAGGAGAAAACCAACAGATGTAAAAGAATGCAAAGTCTCGTATCTCAGACGCATAGCAGGAGAGCTAGAGAAGAGTGAAGGATTAAAAATGTATAAGGTAATTGGAAATAAATGTGAAGTTTCTGTTAATGTGTCTTTTATCAGTGCATTTATGTTTGATACAGTAAATTTTAAAAGTACTGCTGGCAAAGCTTCTTAAATTTCTGTGTGTTTCTAGGAAGTGTATAGTGAGTTGAACTAAGGCTTAACTCAAAGTTGCCTTGAAAAATCTGGGGAAAAGAACAGTAGTATTGAAATCCATCTGAAAAAAACCAAAGCTTTATATTTTTAAGGTTTTAGATGTTTTAAATTGAAAATTGTTCAGTCTGAGTCTAGTGGTTTAGAAATGTCATTACTTTAACTTCAACAATTTTTAATTTTTGCAACTTAAATTTTCTCAAATCTAAGCAAATTTTCTCTTAAATTTCATTTATATTTACAGGATTCTCTATCTGTGTGTGAGGAACCAATTTAATTATGTTGGCATAAATAAAAGTACTTGTTCCTTTCCTAAAGGCAGTTGCCGTAGAGACTGTTTTTATGAAATTTTAATCAGAAAGTCTAATATGAAACTTTCTATTTTTAGATTGAAGGTTACACAAGATCAACTACCTCATGTAAGTCTGTGAATTTCTTGGATGTAGTAGATTTGATATAATTGATATTTGGCCTAATTGACTACTAGTTGACCTCAAAGGATTTGGCTGATGTAAAACACTCAACCTGTAATACCACGAAATGTTTTCAGAGATGTTTCTGGGTTTTTTGATTTTGAAATGAGGCAAGAAGGAAATTGCCAGACTTCCAATCTTCCTTAGATGTTTTTTAACTACTTGGTTCTGGAGGTGTTTATGATAGCTGCAGTAATTTGCTCATCAAGGAAAGTGAAAAAGTATGGAAAAATGGTACTTGATGGCTTTCTCTGAATAAGGTGATAAAGTCTCCTTCACCTTATTTCTGTCATCAAAAGACTTAAATGCTGAATCACTGGTGAAAGTGGAAATTACTTTTCTTTAGCAAATCCACTGGAACAAGCAATGGAAACCAAACCCACAAACATAAACCCAGCATTTACTCTCATGCTCTATGGCTGAGTTACATCCTTTGTTACTGTAGATGTGCTATATATCCTTAATGATGCCATTCTGAAGGAATACCTCCTTGCTGCCTTTTGACCCTAGTATTAATACCAGCAGGAAAGTAGGTTTGATCAAAATGGGTGAAAGTTGCATAGATCAACAGAATTTGTCAGCGTGAATCCTGCTGTAGGAGCCTACCACAGCAGTGCCTTTTTTCTTTTTGCATGATCATTGGTGGCTTCTGTGCCTCGTACTTTTTAATGCTGGTCTGCAAAACAGGGTGCAGAAAATCCTTTTGAGCTCTGTTTGTGTCTCTTGTGAAGAAGAGGGAATGTGACCCAGGAATTAGCTCAGTAATTCTCAGATCAGAGTAAACTGACATCAGTCAAGTCAGCAGACTTCTGTAGAAGCGGAAGACATGGTCAAATATCAGTCTGGAACATCAGAAAGAGTGGTCCCACCCAGTCCTACAGGCTATGAAACTGGAGAATTGGGCACAAGGGAAGTTATCTGCAAAAATGTTGTGCCTTTCTGTAGCAAGCTTAGGAGAAATTCAGAGATGCTGCAGCAAGCGAGTCCAGCGAGAGAATGAATGCTTTCTTATTTTTTAAAATACCAAACATAAGTAAAAATAGCAGGTGTGAGATTATTTACAAAGACCTATCTTATTGTTTACTAGCTTGCATAGCAAAGCAAAGTTCCCACAAAACAAAGTTCTCCAGTTGCAAGGAGATAGGAAATTCCTCTGCCACAGCTTTTCAGTATCCACACCTTTCAATATAAAGGCTTACTCTGGTTAGGTGATAGGGTCAGCATCAAGTGAATTCCAGAAAAAATCTGTCTGGTTATTTAGAAGAAAATCATGGTTACTGGGTTAGCAGCTGTGTGTCTTTAGAATAGATCATATTGGCAAATTTCAAAACTGCCTTCTGACAGTGAGAGCGAGTTTGAGGATATAATTAAGAAAGGCCATTTGGTGACATGTACTAGTGTGCAAGCAATGAAGTGGACATTACAGCTTCATCAGCGTGTGTTAACCATGTTAACGGGAGCTGGTTAACAAGGTAACACAAGTCTTTCAGCCTCATCTTGTAGGGCCAAAGATGTCACTTTTGCTGAGAATTATTACAAGTCTTTTTGCTTATCCTGGAACACCTGTGTTGATAAATGCTTAAGAAGTGATAAGTTATGTACCATGCAGTAGCTGGTTCTCTGAAGCATAGTTACTCTTTTAGACTGCCTTGTTTTGCTGAGCTTTCCCTCCCTTCCTCCTCATGCTTATACACTGACAGAGATGAGATGATCACACTTTCCAACTCCCATAACTTCTTGTTGGAGACTTAACTATTGTACGTGCAGCTTTGAGGTTCACTGGTATTTCCTCAGGAAAAACCCATACACAAACCTTGTAACTTTTTTGCATGGAGGAGACATGCCCACCTCAGTTTATTCCATACGGCCTTCTTGTGTGGGATTCAGCTGCTGGAACATAGATGCTGTAGGGTACCCTGCAAAGCCTTTAGGGCACAGGTATCCCACTGACTTTTAATTGATGCCTGCTGATTTCTAAGATGACAGCATGTGCCATCTGCTGCTGAATCCTGCCCTTTACAGAAACTGCAGCCACTTCACGGCAGTAACTGTTCTGTTTGTGTAATGCTTCTGTTGCAGTAATATGGTGCAAACCGTGTGATGTTGCTAATAATGCTTTTTCATTTTCTAGCCCCACTGAAGAAGAAAACAAGGTGAGAGTACTACCCCCACAGGGGAATCAAGAGATTTTTTTGATCTATTTTTCTGTAGCAAACATCATGACATATGGGGAAAATATTTTATATTGTCTTTCCACTGTACTTATTCCTCTTCTGTAAATTGTTCCTTTTTGTCTGTGAGGAAATAGTAGTGATGGCTTTTGAAATACTGCACTCAAAAAGAAATTGCAATTGAAATTTCAAGCTGCGTGCATTCTATTTGGGATATCATTGGCTGAGTGGGTTTTATAAAAAGCTGTTTATAAAGGAAGAAAAAACCCAACCCACCATTATTTTAGTCATCTCCTTTAGCTGATTTGTGAAGAAGTTCATCTCTACTACTGATCTCTTTGAGAGTCAGTCAGAATAGGGACCTTTACAGCATATTTAAAACACGGTTATTTCTTAGAGAAAGATGTCCAGTATTGGTAAGTGGTATAAATTTGGAAACTGAAATATTTTGGTTCTATGTACTATGAGTAAACCTAATGTGTTAGTAATTTTTAGAATGCATCTTAATATTGTAATTTCTTTCTTTTAAGGTGGGAAGATGATTATAAGCATGAGGTATGTAGAGGCAGTAACTCTACGCAAGTGTCCACATGCCCACAAGTGTCTCATATTGTAGCAGTTTCTTTATGCTTGCTGCTTTTATTTTTTCTGGAAAATGTTTACTCTTTGGCTTCATTTAATGTTTTATTAATACTGTTGTAGAAGCAATTGTCCTAATGAGTCAGAGTTTTGTGTTCATCCCATCAGAGGGGAAGAGAATACAGTACATTTGCCTTAGCTCTCAAAAATCCTGTTCAGAGCCACTGAGAGTGTCAGAGCCAGTGTCTGCAGGCCAGGTCTCCCAGCCTGTGCTGCAGTCTCCCCTTCCCTGTTTTGTCCCTCTTCAGATCAAAAGTATTCTATACTTAAAGTTTGGTTTGAATCTTTAGATATATCTAAAGATTTACAATCCTTTTTTCTAACTCAAAGGTGAAACTCAAAATGATCACTGAAGTATCTGTCCTGATTAGCACTGGACACAAACACTGAGAAGTGCCTTGTTTTTATCTTAGTGGCAGAGTTGGTTGTGTAGGCCTCAGGCTGGTCAGGTACTATGCTAAATGCAGCTGAGCACCTGACTTTTTTAAACAAGATTGTGGTCCTGAGTGAGTAAAGCCTGGGAAAGATAGCTCATGTAGGTGTGTGGCTTAGATATGAAATGTGTTCTTCCTGGTATTGGAAGTAATGCAGTTGTGTTTGTAGTAGCTGCTACCAAACTGATATTGAGGATCTAAGGTTACATGTTTATGGCTGTGACCTAAAATTGTATATTTTCTTTGTGTTGACTTTTATTGTTGGATAAAAGATTAAAAGGTCTTGTTCTGTGCAAGATGATGCAACAACAGCTGTAATATTCAGTCTTTTAAATTTTTTTCCCCATTCTACAATCCCACAGAACGATCCTGTTCGGAAACAGAAAGCTCTGGAGTTCTTGGTATGTACGTAAAGTGATTGTGATGAGAGTTGTGAAGTTTCACCAGTATGTTGCAGTGAATATTGTGAAGGAGCCTCTGATTACTGATCAAACTCATTTGACTACAACATTAATTTCTATTTTAAGGGACACTGCCCTTTGAAAAGTTAGTGCAGCTGTAGCTTAGCTCAGAACAATTGGCTGGATTAAATGTGAGCTCTCTGCTTGTTCTGGGGATGACTCTCCCCTTTGCTGAGAAGCCACCCTGACAAGCAGTGTTAATTAGCAGCACTGATGTTCAACTGCTGTTGGCTGCCTGAATCTAAAGGGATTGTTGATAATGCTGAGCAAGAGGAGACAGTCTGATCTGGCTGCCAGAGAAAGCACAGCTGCTGGTCTTGGAGTGATTGGGAAAGTTTATCAGTTCTGTTGCTGTTGTCAGTGGCATAGTAAGCCTCGGTTTGTCTTCTGAGTTCATGAAAATACCTGACCATTTGTGTTCAACATTTTACTCTGTGAAAGTCATGTTCTGTACCTAAGGCAATTGGAAAATTTCATTTGAGTTTGAATTATGTTTATACATGAAAATCAGAAGTTGAATGTTTTGAGATGTGTGCTTCATTTCTTCCACGCTGTGGTTACTTGTGACTTCAGAAAGAGAGAGGGAAAAAGCAAGTCTAAGGGATAATCAGCAAACTACAAAAAAACTTGGTAGTTAATTGACTTTTATCTACAGGAATCACAGCTATTCCTTACAAAAGACTGCCTATATTCTTTTAACTTACTGTAATCACTTACAAATTAATTTACTTACTAATCAGCCTGAAGCTTATTTTTTATTCCGTTTTCTACAGAGAAAACATAGGACTTGTGCCCATCTCCATCTACAACAAAATGTTTATGACTGACAATACAGGAATGGCACAAAAATCTGTGTTTGTTTTACCTTTTATCAGGCCATAAGTATGTTCTCATTTTTTTTTTATATTTGTGTATACATTTATTATATATGCCATATGTTAACTAATAGTATAAATTAGGTTATACCAAAATCAAAGTGTAACTTTGGCCTGTTTGTATATATGACCTTTCAGCATCCTAATGACCAATTCTAACCATGTTTTTCAACAGGAGACTTTTCACATCACCTCAGACTCAGAAGCAACACTTGTTCTTCGCATTACACAGGAACTTACGGAGGCTTTGAAGACCTTTTGTGAAAAGAAAGCATCAGTAAGTAACATAATCTTGTCCAGAGTTGTTTCACCATTGAGAGGAAAGGAGTGGTTAAACTCACTGTGTTAATACTCTGCCAAACTGTAACAGTTCAGGCATGGGTCAAAACCCCCAGTTAAATAGACTTCAGTTTTCTTTTTTTACAGTTTGTAAGTAACAAAGGTACTAATTTCATAGCACATTTCTTTTAATAGTCCATCATCATGTATCTGTTTTGGCTTTTTTGTGTGTTTGTTCTGTTCTGGGCACCATTTTACTTCTTGATGACAGTTTGTCATCCTTTTTGGTTGGTCCCACACAAAAATCTGTGGTTGCTTGATAGCTTTTGTTCTAAGATCAGTGAGGCTTTAAGTGCCACCCAAATGTGCCACTCTTTTCCTTTGGTGGGCATGTGGGTAGGTTTGTCTTTCTTATAACTTGTAGCTCTGCTCTCAGTTGAGAGTTTTAATCTGTTAAGACTAAGGTAAGTAAGATGTTCTTGACTATCTGTTGGTCTTCACAAAGCTCCATAGCGTTTTCGCAAAGAAGTTGACTACCTGTGGAGAAAGGAGTCTGAAGAAGGACCAGAATCTGTGAAAAAATGATTCATCACTCTGGCAGGATGTGGTTTTTTTCTAACTGTTTTCTCAATTGTATATTCCATGTCATGTGAGCTACAGTAACTGCAAATCCTGCCACCAACACCAGTTAAATATTGCTTCTGTAGCTTAATCTCTCAGCTGGGCCTTCCATTCTGCATTCCCCAGCTGGAGGCAGGATTTGCATATGTACCAGTTTTACATTTTAGCCAGGTGATGATGAGAGAGATGAGGCAATAAATTTGAAACAGGAGACATTGTCTTCACCAGACACCTCCTTCTGTTCTCCAGACACGTACCTCTTCCAAATAATACTTTGGAAAATTGTGGTATAATGTGGTAACAACACATCCCTCATATGGACTTCGCTATCACCGAAAATTGTACTTTGCTAACTTTCTATGGAAAATTTATTGCTTTTTAGAATTGTTAAAGCTCTTAAATTCTTGCGTTTGCAAACAGACATTCTGACCTTGTGCTTTACCTAGGTTAATTACACAAACAGTTTAGGCCCACTGGTGTCAGTACCTCAAGATGAATTTCCAGAAGGGAAGAGCATCCCAGAACACTACGGGCCAGATGAAGAATACAAAGGTAATTTAGATATTTTGTTCCACTAGTTTGTTTACTCTTGAGACTGCACAGATTGTGAATATTTACTTTTATGGCCAGCCATAGTGCTTCTTAGCTGGTGTACGGTGTGTCTTTGCCCTCTGAGTCAGTTCAGGATATCATTTTCTGAAGCTTAAATGACTTAACTGTCTGAGAACATTCCTGTCTCGCTGAGCAGTGTTACAGCTGTAAAGGTTATGGAAATTCAAGCAGTAACCCTTCCTGATCTATTTACTGTTAGACTTTTTGGGTGAAAAGATGCCAAGCTCAGGTAAGGCCTAAAGGCAGGAATTGGGAAAAGAACAGAAGGGACACTTCATAAAATCTCAAAGTAGTTGTGTTTGCAGTTGGTATTCTAATATTTTACTAACTTTTATTGCCCTTTATTAATTCAGGAAGTTCTGACTGGAATCAAGTTTTTTTGTCTCAGTATGAAGAGTGTTCTGAAGATGCTTCTTTTGCTCCTGCTCACTCTAACAGTTACCAAACAGATGATGGATCATCTTCCTGCCATCTGAGATCTGATGACTTTGCAATGATGTCTCCGCTCAGGGACTCTCCTGCTGTTGAGCCTGATAGTCCTGTCAGTGGTATCAGCGAGTGGCTGAGACAGCTCCGACACTCTGTGTCCGGCAGGAATTCGGCTGCTGGGGCCTCTTCCTACGAGACCAGCCCACTGAAGCACTACTCAGCAGAATACATGTCCAGTGATGTGCAAGGAAGTGACCTCCATGATAACAGACTCTCATTAGGCAGGGAAAATACAAAATGGACTAATCAACAAGCATGTACAAAAGCAAGGCATCTAAGTGACCAAGAATTATCCTATCCTAATTCTTCTGCCTCATATCCTTCATCTGGAAGATACTTTACAAACTATCCTTCACAAAGCTATTCCTCGTACAAGAATGATGAGTCTGTGAATACTTGTACATCTTCTGCAAATTCTGATGTTTCAGGAAGAGGTGGCTCCAGGTGGCACCAGGACACTAGGTGGAATGAGTGGAACAAGGACTCTAGGTGGAACAAGAGCTCTAGCTGGAAGCGGGAGTCTAGCTGGAAGCAGGAATCTAGGTGTCAAGGATTCAGGTATCAGAAATCAGGCTACCAGAGAGACTGGAGTTCACATCAGGGCTCATTTTCTGGCAGTGGTTCGTACCGAGGTCACCAGCAGTTCAGAAGCTCAGAAGAGATGTTTGATGGAGTTGATGTTGGTCTTGCTCCCAGTGCTGTGAATAGACTACTAGGAAAGGATGTACCTACAATGACCAGGATGCTCAAACAGTTGACTCCGTATTATCCAGCACTACAAAGTAAGATTGTGATTAGTTTGCATGTGAATTGAGTTAATCAGCATGGTTGCTTTAAGATAAACAGGAGATTGCAGGTTGCAGAGATAGGATGTGCTGTTCAGGGGAGTTGAGCTAATTTTGCTCACATTTGTATCAGCTGAAGAAAGGCATTGTTGCCTCTCTGAGGATACTGTGCCTCTTGTCTACTAAATGGAGCAGTGAGTGGGAGGAGATTTCGATAGCACAAAAATTTCTTGAAAGGTTTGTCCTAGGTCACCTTTCTAACTAGCAGTTTGTATCATGAGTTGTACTGGTAGGTTTGCAGCAATGGGAGGGGAATGTAATGGCATAAAGAAAAAATCCTGGAATGCATGCAGAACGAAACCTGGATGGCATTATAATAAATAATCCAAATGGATCAAAACCCATTGGGATAACAAGAGAAATGTTATCAAAGAGCTGGTTCACTACATAACAATTTCTTTTTTCTGGTTACTGTAGAAATAGTCATTAATGTTGAGAATAGTGATACACTATTCAAAATGGAAGTTTCTCCTTTGGAAATAGATTATGAGAGGGATTTAAAGAGAAGTGGGCATGTGCTACTGCATAGCTGTCATTGGGCATGAGTTTGGATAAATGCAAACTATGCTTCTGGTACTAGAATTAGTTAATTAACTAGGTAGCTACTTAATAGTTAAGCTTTCATTTTCACATTCTCTATGCTATATTATGTGAAATATTGTGAGATGGAAGTAACTGTATCTTTATCTCCCCTTTCTAGAAATAAATATTCAGACATTCGTCAATGTACTAATAGAAACTACAGAGAAAGATTAAGGAGCAACAACAGGTGAACTGGAAACAGACGAAGAGATTTGAGAATCTCCATCACTTGGCTTTCAGGAAAGAGACTGTATTTGACTCTCTGCTTGGCCTGGGAAAGGTAAAGGGAGGTAGGGTTTTAAGTTTTTAACATGTGAAATATAGCTGGAACACAAACTTGCACATAACGGGTGAACATACTATTTTGTTTAGGCTTTTTGTAATGTATTTGTTATATCTTAGTATATTACAGAAAAAAATCTTTTGTTATTTTTTGAAAATATGTTAAAATTATTCTGTCAGCAAAAAGTCAATAATCCTTTGAATACCCTTCTCAATTCAGAAAAAAAAGAAAGGTTTACTTTTATGTTACCCACTTAGGAAGAATATCCATTGAAAATACAGGTTTATTTTTCTTCACACAAATGTAAGGCCAGTTCCATTAATTCAAGGCTTTATAATTAGCATATTTTTAGAAAGTGATACACTACATTTCTGTTTAGGCAAAGAAAGGAGGATGTCACAGCAAAGGTATTCTCTGTCCTAATGTGATGCTATATGAGGAAAATGTAATCTGTTCTAGAGGACTGGTATGTAATGGAGCATATTAATTTTGTTTTTGCAGAGTAAGAAATGGTGTGAAATATACGCAGATTTTTTTAATCATGTTGTTCAAAATGAAATCATTATAAATTGTCTTAAAAACTCAATTGGTGGATTGACCCATACTAAAATAAAAATTCCTGATTCTTTCTACTGGTAAAAGCATATTAAGAAATAGTAGAACTCATAAGGCAATCAGATCAAATAACAGGAGAAAATAAATAATCAAAATGTCATACTAACTGAGTGATACTTACCAGTTCATGATGTGTATCAGAACCACATGCTCATGAATGCCTGGCTTTAAATGTCTGCTTTATGTAATTAAAACCAGCTTACACGGAGCTGAAGAAAAGAAGTAAAGTCAGACAGTTTACCCCTGAGTGTCCATTTTCCTTTTCACTGCTGAATTGGGGACTATCATTTTTCTTCTCACCCATGCCTGAACTGTGTCTCTGTGCATTAAATACTTGTGCTGAAGCAGGGCTAGCCTTCATGAGCTGTCATAATGCATTTTCGGTCTTGTCACGTAAATTGTAATAAAAACTCAACAATTTATTATTGAGCATATAAACTCAATTCCCTAAAATTTTCCTTCTGTCATTATTTTGTTTCTGCATCTGAAAAGATCCACTTTCCTTTTTCATTGCTCTTCACTATTTCGTTTACTGCTCATACTTCCTGAAGTGTTGGAGTGGTTTATAATGTCACACACTTTGTAGTTGTGCCATTCACTTTCATCCACTGAATTACATAGTCAACCCTCTTGCTTAAAAGGCAAAATTATGATTTTTCTACCACAGGTGTCTGCCAGAGTTTTGATTTAAAAGTCTGGAGGATTGATCAGTTATTGTATTTGATTATTTACTTCTGGTAAATAAAATTACCAGAAGTTATTTACACAAATTATACTACCATAGTTTTTTACCACAGAAAGTGTGTGCAACTAAAATTCTGAAACTGTAGAAAAAATGTTGCTAGAAAATATTACTGTTGCAACTCTGTCAATTCAACTTAAGACCTTTTCATTTGAAGTTATTATAGAGAACTCTCTTCCCCATTTCTCACTCCCTTTTGGATTTTACTGCCATTACTGTATACCCCAGTGGCATACAGCAGCTGGATGCCTTCGGCCCAAATTAGATGCTCTTTCCACGTACATGTTCTCTTATTTTTCCTTCTGGGCAACAGTTACTGTCCCTCCTTTGTTGTGCAGAGTCCTGCATGGGGGGAAACAGTCTGTGCATTTTGAAATGCAGTTGCGAGTTGTTACCAAATCAAGACAGCATGGATTTACTAAAGCTTTCCTGAACTCTAGTGTGCCGAGTATTCCTTACTCTCAAGAAATCCCTTTGCCATATCTTGCTCCCATGTAGTAGAGAACTGGAGCAGAACAAATCCTCTGTCTAGACGCCAGTCCTTCTTCAAGAAACAACTTTCACAAAGTAGGCCCTGACAGCCTGCAGAGCAGCACCAGATGCCTGGCACCTGTCAGCACCAGTGCAGCTCCATTACAGGCTTTGGCACGGAGGCAAGAGTCCTGAGAATGCACCTGAGCCCTTGGAGCAAATTTCACATTTCCTTAAAAAGCCAGGATAAAGTCTTAAAAAGTCTGGATAAAAATCCAGACTGGGACATGTCTTGGATTGGGGATAAATGTTCTACTTTTCAGCCAGTGTCTTGGTCTGTGGTGTACCTGCTTTCACACCTTTAGAAGTGTCTGTTTCCCACTGGGACAAGAGTTGTTCCAATCCCGAGCCACCTTGGTGATTCTCTGCAGCAATGATGCTTCTTTGGAAAGTGCTGGAGCCAGCTGTTCTGCATCAAGGGCAGTGAAGAAGAACAAGGCCAACTGGACATGAAGACATCCTTCAGGGGAGACAACTTGGGAAGTTTCTCAGATTCCAGCTTTTTAGTTTGTACCTTGGACTTAATAATACTCCTCAAAACGCTTCCCAGAATTACTGGATTTTATGTGTGTGTATGATCCAAAGGGACAGATTCCTTAGTGGGAAGAAATGGGGAAGTTCTTTTGAGCCCAGAAATTTGGGGCTCTTCTGTTTTGTTTCCGGAGAGGGCATCATCTCAGTCTGATGGTAAACTCAGGCTGAGTTATCATCTCAGCCTTTTAGGGAGGGACGGTTCAAGGAGTAACTGGTGGGAGTCTTTTTCCCTTGTTTTCTTAAACATAAGGAACTTGCACAGTTCACAAGGCTGTTGGATGAGGTGGTTTCTGACACTGGTCATTATTCCTGATCTCCCTCCTCAGCCAAAACCAATTCCTTGCTTTTTGGGTGATGATGCCTAAAGTGCTTTGGGAGAACTCCTTCTTTTGATGTGTTTATGCCAGGGAGACCATTGGTCTTTGCCAACATATTTCATGCCAGGAGAGTGTTCAGAGTGTTGCTGAGCTGTCACTAATGGTCTGATTGATTATCACTTGACAAATAGTAGCAGCTTCTCTGCGTGACAGATGTTTGATAACTGCACAGTTGCCACTTTGCTGCCTTCACCCTGACACCAGACACTCTGCTCTGGCTGAGACACAGAATCACAGAATAGTCTGAGTTGGAAGGGGCCCACAAGGGTGATTGAGTCCAGCTCTTCAGTGAATGGCCCATACAGGGATTGAACCTGTGACCTTGGCAGGTATTTGTACCATTCTCTGACCATCTGAGCCAATCTCAGGGTCACCTGGAAGTAACACTGTAACTTCTATTTTTTTTTAAACTTTTCTTTGGTTCCTCCAAGTTGCTTCTTCAGAGTTACTGCAAGAGATGGTGTTTGACACAGGCATCAGTCATTACTTGTCTTGCCTGAGTTTTTCCACTCTCTCTCAGCTGTAAATGGTGAGATGTAGGGTAAAGTTATGAGAATGTCTGACTGTCCATTCAAGGCTACTTCAAATAAGTGCTTCAGCACAAAAAGGAAGACTTCTGATGTTAAATGTGACAACTAAGCAAAGGGAGCATATTCAGAATCAGAGTTCATTTTTGTGGGGAACTTATCATGAGAGATGCAGTATGATCTGCTTCACAGCTGTGAAGAAGTTGTATTTGAAGCCATCCCAAGGATACCCTGAAAGAAGGAGGCAGCTAGAAAATAAAATAGAAAAAGGCCATCGAAGTGGAGAGACAGACCCCTGAATTGTAGAAAATGAGAATACAGAAATAAAATCACCATCCCTTTAAAGCTGTACAAAAGTGAAATAGACTAAAAGTTGACCTAGTATTTTTACTTAATTTTAAATTCTGTATTAAAAATTAAATACATTAAACTCTTATAAAAGTAAGGCACATGCAAAACATGTTGTGCAACTTCTGGCTTTCAACTCATATAAACTAACAAGCATTATTTTAATTTGGCATTTCTAAAGAGTCATTTTTCCCATGCAGGATATGTGTAAGAGGTTATGTTCGACATTGCACCAGTTAAATCTAGATTCTGTGCTTTCTGTACTACAGTAAGCAGAGATGGTCATATCATACAATAATACAGAATAAACACCAAGTCAAATGCAGATTTTGACAGTGATTACCAACATACAAAATTTAAGAATGTGATGTTACATCCATTATAATACATCATTGATCTTATTCAGTAGAGGATGATTTGGCAACTCCAGTCTGTGTAATGCCAGTGTGCGATTCCTGGTTATCAGTGTCATACGATGCTGAAGACCATGGAAAGATACTGCTCATAGGACACCTGAATCCAGCCATCCTGATCAGTGTCGTATCGTCGGAACACATCAGTCAGCCTCTGAGGAGAGAAAAAAAAAATAGACATTTTTGCTCTAGGGGAAGGTTCAAACTGCCCCATACTCCCCTTGCCACCTGGGCTTCTACAGCTATATGAACTCTTTCTGTTCACCCCCTCTGTAGCCATTTTACAGTCTTATACCTAAGGCTACCTAGGCACTTCGTTACAGACCAGACAGCTTTTTATAACTGGCTTTAAAGCAGGGGGAAAAACAAAGTAACATTTGAGTCATCTGGAAACAGAATCCAGTGCATACCTTGTGCATATCTCACCTTCTAGGCAAATATGCTTTGTGTGCCATTGCTATCTGAGCTGTCTCCGTATAACCCCAGAGATGCCAAGCAGTATGGACAGTGGACCAGAACAACTACCAGCACGGTTTCATTAACATCAGCTGAGTGATACTGCATTTCAAAACCCTTTTTAGCAAAGTTCAAGTGTATAACTAACTGTAATTGCCTTATATTACAAATGAATACACAGGTGACTGATGTGTCTAAGTAACAGAGATACTGCTTTTACAGGGAACTGCTTTCCCTCCACGTTATCTCTCTCTGTTTTTGAAAGGTTGGGGTTTTTTTTGTGTAATTCTACCATTACCCCGCAGGAATGGCTCGGAAGTCTGTATTAAACTAACAGACACTGTAAAACACTGAGACTATTTTACACTTTTTTGTCCCTCACCCATTGTATCAAATTTACTTGCGATGCAAAGGAATTACTAACGAAGACCAATACACGAAGATGTTTCTAGCACTTGTCATATACTTAGTTCAAATGGCTTATTATAAATAAAAGCAAGTTTTAGATCCACTTTTGAAGTGAGAACCAGGAAAGCTTAGGAAAAGGTAATTTTTTTTCAACTGACATCAAAGTACATCTCCTTTCTTACCTGTAGAACGACACAGCACTGAATAAAATCATCAAAAGCAACCTGTCCTCTTCCTTGTCTGTCAAATTTCCGGATAAGGATATCATAGAATTGATCAGACAGTCGGTAACCTTGGAAAAAGAGAAATACTTTAAAAGGTTTCAATTACTGCAGTCCTTCTATAAAAAGAACAAGGTTGTTTAGCAGGCATGTGTAACAAAACCAGAAAACAGTAAGGGGTTACAATGATTTTTTTTTTCATAATAGCACTGTTAAACTAAAATGCATGCAATAAAACCCATGCTTAATAATAATTATACACAGAGTCACAGTAAATACAATTACAGATTAAAGTGACTATTTGATTGAGGGAATGCTTTAGCGCTGCAGATCAAGTCTTTACAAGTGAAGTGACTGGAATGAAAGTTCCTTAGCCATCAGAATGCTCTGGTAGAATAGGCAGCTGGCTTTGTTTTAAAAAGTGGCAAGTTCTATCAAGTACCATGTAAGTTCAGACTTTGCCTGAAGCATTTGCCCTCTCAGAGCATGTCACAGAGGAGACTGGAACCGGATGTGTCAGGACATGTGTGGAATGTTTGCTTTTTTCTCTGTTTAAGGAAAGAGCTTTAAAAAACATGTGCTGCTGGCATGGACATCGTTGAAAGGTACCTTATGCCTAAAAGGAGAGCTGCCCTTCACCTGCCTCATTTTTAGTCACATATGTCAGAGCAGTACAGCTCTGCGACAGTAACAGTAAGCAGCTCATTCTATGACATAACCCAGTCATAAAAACTGTAAGTACAAATGAATTACCAAAACCTGTTAGTGCTTGCTTTAGCTCATTTTTGTCAATCATTCCAGAATTGTCTCTGTCATACGTTCGAAAGACGTTCTGCCAGTCTGTGATGTACTTCCAGACTCCCGTGAATTCATTGAAGTTTACACCCCCTTTGTTTTCTCTGTCAAACATGCCTGAAATAAAAAGTAAGAAACACATATAAAACCTTAGTCATACTACTCCTCAGCAAGATCTGCCAGGATTTTAAGGAGACAAGAATGCTTTGTGGAAGGTACTGAAGAGAGAAAAGAAACTGCTGAAATGCAAGTGATAATTTGGAAAGTTCTACCAATAAAAAGCAAGCAGTCATCCACTGAAGGAAAAATGATAAAGCAAGATAAAAGAGTACCAGAATGAATCACAGAATGTTTATTTTCCTGGGGCTTTCATTTTCAATTCAAAAATACTGAGGGCTTGACTGATCATCCAGTGATAACTCGAAATGAGCATTGTGGATTGTTCTTTTCTAAGGTCACATTAAAAAGTCTTATATCTATTCCCAAGAATGCTGGGATATTCATCTGCATTTGATTTACGGATACTGTTATCTTTATACAAAAAGCATGTCACACAGTGATGGAACTCAGACTGCTGCTGAACTTACTGAAAACAAAGAAAAAATGTAGTCCTTGGATTTATGAACTGTGTGATAGAAAAGATTTGATTTATTGTGCTTGAGTCTTTATCCTTCTACCACCATCACCTTCCACATTACTGGCAATTATTTTAGACACTAACAGAATTCAAGCATTGTAAAGCTTCTGTTTGGTATTTTTGGAGCGAAACATAGGCTTAAAATGCAAGACAGGAAAAACTACTTCCAAAGACAAGTTATGTAATATCTTTTTAGAAAATTTGTGATGACAATCTCCTCATGCATAAATTACATTTACTATCTAGTCAATTATGCAGTAACATTTTCTCAGGCTACTTTGACAAATGCACATGTGTGTATGCAAAGGGCATATTTATTATATATGTATTAATCAAAAGGGAAAATAATTTAACTTACTACTGCTGGGCACTCCAAGAAAAATCAAGTGTAGCAATTGGGAGCATTCTCAATCATCTGAACAGATCACAAAACATTATCTTAGGACTATGTCACATCACACAACTACACTCACCAAGAATTGACCTGACTGTTGCTGGATTAAATGGAGTCCACGTGCCTGAAACAGAAAGAATTACTTAGTTCCTCAATACTAAGCAATGTTTAAAAAAAAGTAACAAAACGAACAAAAAAACCCAGTTAAGAACAGTGAATTCAGAGCTACATGACATAGAGCTGGCATATTATCTGGCTGCTTGAAAGTAATAATGTTCTTGACCATTCAGAGATGACTTCAGACCAGAGCTTTGCAAATACCACACAGAACCAGCATTTTTCAGGCTGCTACAAACAAAACTAACAAGCCTTGGAAGATCTAAGAAGGACTTTTTCATCCCAGGCTGTCAGGAAGTATTGGATAAAAGGCAAGATCTAAACTGAAGTACCTCTTTTCTACTGACAGGAGCAGAAGTGTTCTGAGTTGTAACTCAATCAAGGTCTCATATCTATTCCTCCGTAAAAACACTCAAAAACACTGCTCATTTCCTTTTTACAGGACTACTCCAGGGCATTTAGTTTCTGACAGAAGTTAAAAGAAAAGGTTCCTAACATGGCATAACCATACATTGCAATTTAGAGTTGTTCAGTACAAATCCCACCTCCACTGCTAAAACAATCAAGTGTTAGTTCGAATTAGTATTCTTAGACCAAGAATTGTTGCTGCTTGAAAGGGCCTGAGCAGTAATCATCTGGAGAGGAGCTCTGTACTTCTCTGAGTATTTAGAGGCTAGTCATTATGAAATAGTTTTCACTTGGTTGAGACCATTCCCGAGCACTAGGAAGCATTAAGCTTTAAATGAAAAGAAATCCTGTGCCTCATCTTGAATTTCACCATCGATTCTCTAGAGCCTGTGAAGGAGCCAGGAGGACGAAGCAGCACACATTAAACTGGCTGTGGTTGCCTGCAGGGACTCAAGGAATTGGTGAGACCACAAAGGAGCCGCTGAGCCGAGGGCACCGCGGAGGCACTCCCGGGGATGCGTCAGCTGACCACAAGTCCCAGCAGAAGGGCCGCGCTGGGATCCAGCACGTCGGCTTTGCGGGGTCAAGTGCAGTGGCGTAACTCTACAGGGAGAACCTTGCACTCTAGGCAGGCCCTGGGACTATTTGCATGTGAAGAGAAATGTAAGCAGAGAAAGAGAAGAGGAAAAATGGCTCTGAAAATGCTTAAGCAGTATTTTAGACAGAGAACATCAGTACCTTAGAGTCGTATGTCTCTTCACAAAAATAAGAAATAATGGAATTAATAAGGTGCCAGCATTTAACACTGAACAAAATAAGAGGAAAAAGTGAAAATACAGTCTGAAAGTTAACTTATTTCATCTTGAAATATTCAAGTGACTCATACAGAAGCCACAGAGTGAAATCTGAGTAACTCCAGAGGTGAAGAAATGTACTGATTTCGATCTGTTCCAATAAACAGGGAAAGACTCTTTCTGTCTCTCCTCTCCTGACTCTACTATTAACTTCCCATAGCAGCACAGAAGAAAACAAGAAGGAAGCATAAGATTTTATTGTGCAAACAGTTAGACAAAGTGATGATCAGCCCCTCCCTAGGTAAGCACATTGTTACCTGCATAAACTTCACAGGTTGAAAATGTCAAATTGTCAAAACCACACTGAACTTCAAATTTCAATGAGCACGATGCAGACTTTTTTAATGTTTTAGAAATAAACACGTAACATTCTTTTAGCCCATGTTAAATTTCAGGACAGCCACGCACAACCATCCACTAGAGGATATATTTTGAAAATAATATAGTGAATTGTTAGTGACTTTGGTGTACAAGATCTAGAATCTCTTGGAATGCAGGAAGCTTACAGTTCTGCAAATATTTTGTCTAACAGTGAATTCACTTGGTAAGCATTCTTCATACCTGCAAAGCACTGAAACTGCTAATCTACACTGTAAATAAGGAAAGAAAAAAACTCAGATAGTCATCACTGCCTATTATCCTTAAATTCAATCATATGAGGAGATATTTAAAATATATAAAATCAAAAATGGCAGGTTCATATGAGAAGGTATTTAAAATATATAAAATTTAAAACAGCAGGTAAAATTAAAAATGACAGGTTCTCACAGTTCTAAACAGCACTGTAATCTAAATGAAAAGGGTGGCTTAATTTAACTTAGTTTTTGCTACAGATTTTATTCAAAATTTTAATTATGGATCAGGTCTGGCAGCCACAATACATGGCTTTTAATTTATCAGATACATTATTAAACAAATATTCTAGAAAATCCAGTTCATTTACAAGATTGCAATTTTACTAAATAGAGCCTTATGAATTTATTTCAAGTCAGGAAATTACTGACAAAAACACGCCCTTAAGCCTGTGTATGCTGCAGCTCACAACATCAGTTTAAGCCCTTCTCAGACACAAAGCACAGGAAGGATAAAAGAATAAACTTTGGGAGAAGGGGAACTTGGTATGGACTCAAAGGTGGACAAACAGCCTGGATATGCCCTTTTTCAGATTTCCAAACAGAAAAAAACCCCACAGAGTACAACCCTACCCACTCAGAGTCATGGGAGGAAAGTAAAAATAGGCTACTGGAAAAATGTTTCCTTTTTTATTTTTTTTCCATGAGTTACTTGACAATACCCTAATTATTCTTTGAGTATTACAACAAGGAACTGACAGACTACTAGGAAGTTTTAATACTAGATGTAGAGTGCATCTTTCTACTCTGTTAGGAAAACCGCCAAACATACTTTATTGCCTGCACCATACTGTATGAAAAATAAATTATGTGCAGTGAAAAGGCTGGTTGTAAACAGCTTTGCCCACATTATACACTGATCCAGGTTAAAAAACAAAGGTTCAGTAGTGATGAGCAAGGAATATATAAATCACTGGTTATGATTTCTAGGAAGCAGAGCTGGAAAAAAATAAAGGGATGTGCATGCCTTCATTCCTCAGAATACAGAACAGTAATGGTTACAATAGAAATGTGGTTTAAAACAAACAAACAAAAAATCAGGAGGATTGTCTATTTTTTTCCCTCCCCACCCTTTTGCTGTAGATTAAACAGTATTAATCAGTGGTAGGAACACTTCCCACCCTCCTCCATACAAAGAATGCTGGCATCAAGTAAGCACTGTCACAACAAATTTAACATGAAGTTTACTACCTCACTGCTTATTTACCGACTTACCATTAGATAATGCTTGCTGAAGTTCACTATCAGATATTATACCACTCCTGTCTTTATCAACTCTGGAAAAAAAAAAAACAACAAAACAAAAACAGGTAGTAAGCTTTAAATGGCTGAAATTAACAGGTTCCATTTGCTGAAGGCTTAGACTTTCTGGTTCTTACTCACCAGATGAGACTAATCTTTTCCTGAAAAGTCACTGGCACATGATAAAAGCTCCAAAGAAAACTGCAAGGCTTACTCATGAGTGAAGAGAAGCACAGAAATACACACTGAAAATGAAATAGTTTGGGCATGCTTTGCACAAAGAAATATTTTTATTTCTTTCTGTTTAAGAGAATTGCAGAGCACATATGCTGGTTAAATCCACAAAATGTGTAATGTCACAATAGTAAGCTGTTTGTTTCCCAAACTGGAGCAACAGGTTTGACACCCAGATTCTCTCACAGGCTGGCAATGGAGAGAAAGCCACTAATGCGACCAGTGTACTGAAAGACTCAATTGACTGCAGGGCCTTGACCCCTTTCAGAGGGGTTCAAAGAGGAATGAGCACAGGCAGGTTCCAGCTTCTACTGAGCCTTCACAGTCTATTGTCTTAAAGATTCAAGTTCTATGCCAAAATTAATGAATTAAGTAACTTCTGCTCAAATAGAGAATGATCATGCCTTCTTTAGAAGGGAAACTGGAAGTGGTGGGGACTTCCCTCCATTTCATACAAGGATGTCACCTTGGTCTGACAGTTTTTATTTCCCCTCATTTACTACCACTCCAAAGCAGAGTCCTGCTCAGTTGATCCCTGTTTGCAGAAGCTGATTTTCTTTTCCTTTAGTCCTTGCTGTCTTTTTCTAAACACTTGCAGTTCATTCTATCGCTTCCTTCCCCATCTCCAAGAATTATGTAACCTGCATGCAACACTGAAATTGCAAGCATAAGTTGCAAAGATTTCAATAACAAAAAGGTATTCCCCTTTTTTATTCTGTTTCTCTTCTTAGTATTGTGAACATTTTTTACCTTTTATGAGCTGCTACCAAGTGCTAAGCTGATATTTTCATGAAAATGCTTTATGACCTACTTATCTTGCTGCTGAGCATCATCAGCACATTCCTTTTATAAACAAAATTATGCAAAATTAAAATGGGTTTTCCTCATGGACATCAGGTTCCTACTCTGGATTCCACCTGACAAAGGGGGCTCACCTGTCACACAGGGATCATGGTCTGGCCATAACGGGCTGATACAGCCCAGTAATTCAGGACCATAAGGTGCTCCTGCAAGCTTTCACAGGCCTCAGTTACTGCAGAAATCAGCAAACCTCATCTGACCATTCACCCTCTTTTCACAGAATCATAGAACCACAGGATGGTTTGGGTTGAAAGGGACCTTAAAGATCATCTAGTTCCAGCCCTTCTGCTGTGGGCAAGGACACCTTCAATTACCCTAGGTTGCTCAGAGCTCTGTCCAGCCTGGCGTTGAACGCTTCCAGGGATGGAGCAACCACAGCTTCTCTGGGCAATCTGTTCCAGTGCCTCAGCCCGCCTACAGTGAAGAACTCCTTCCCACCATCCAATCTAAACCTACTCTCTTTTTCCCCAGCTGCTCCTGAACAGATTACATAAAGATCCCAAGAGAGCTCCATCTGTCAGTGTGGCAGATGACCACACACACGCCCTTCAGTCAGTTTTCCATCCACTGAAGAAAGCTTCCATTCATTCTACATCTACTGAATTTCTGTAAGGGCCTTTTGGTAGTGTTGGGAGTATTTTTTGGAAAGCATACAGATTATACAAATTGCTCCAATTCTAGCTATCATATCCATATCCAATCCTTACCAAACATATCCCAGGATTTATAGTCTGCCAGACAGGAATACTTTCAACAAAAGCTGTGCAACTCTCCTAACTACATTATTTTAAATTATTTTTACTGGTTTTCCTGGTGCAGAATTCAGATTGCTCATCTGTTTCTTTCTGGACTCTTTAAAAAGAGAAATGGCTTCATGCATGCCTCTGCTGAGTTCTCAGAGGAAGCTGTTTTACAGCAGGCTGAGTAGGTAAGCTGCTGCATTCCTGAGTCACTCCATAAATATCAGCCAGTTTTAGAAACTTAGTACTGTTTATCTACTGCTTAACCTCTTCTTGCTGCTGCTTGTGTCAGAGGATCTGTCTTGACTCATCTCCCATAAAAATGGATCCAACATAGGCACCTCCCCAGTTTCCTCAACATGACATAACTGGGAAATCTCCTTTGGCTTCTTTACTGATACGATCTTGCCAGTGTGTTGGTTTAGCACAGGCTTGCCAAATCCCTTGGAGGTTCCTCTGCTCCAGGTGAACTCAAGAGAATATTTCCCAGAATCAGTTAGGTTGGAGAAGACCTCTGAGATCATCGAGTCCAACCTATGACCCAACACCACAAAGTGCCACGTCCCGACTTTCCTTAAACACCTCCAGGGACGGTGACTCCACCACCTCCCTGGGCAGCCCTTTCCAATGTCCAACCGCCCTCGCTGTGAAGAAATTCTTCTTGATAGCCAACCTAAACGTCCCCTGGTGCAGCTATGCCTTGTCGTTGGTAGCTTTAAAGTCTTCCTTTAACATCTATGAGATTCCTTTTTACACGCCTTCCCTGTGTAAAGGATCCCCATTGATCCTCTAGGCTTTACCATCCTTTCTGCAATCTCAGGTTAAAAATTACTTCAGCGCTTTCAAGGTTAACTTCTCGCTCCCATCAGTCCCCTTTACCCTTGTTATAAAATACGGCCACATTTATTCCTCCTCAACCCTTTCTTACAGATTCCTCCCACAGGCAAACTACCCCCGTGTTTACAGCACTGCCAGGCGCCCCGGCAGCCAGACCCCGCGCTGGAAGCCCCGGGCCGGTGACCGGATTCCCGCAGCAGCCGACCCGCTTCTGGCACCTCCCCCTGCCCGCCGGCTGC
>VXBT01006385.1:179562-206073 GCA_013400235.1 Oriolus oriolus
GGCACAGCGGGCAGGGCGTGGGGAGCCGCGCCCGGGGAGTGGCGGCCCTACCCCGCCGCCATCCGCCACGAAGGTTCCGGCAAGGATAGGAGCCGTCCCCGTGACCGATCCATGTGGGGTCCCCACTCACGGGAGCTGGCTTGTCGTGGAGGAGAGTCTAAGTTTAACATCCAAGAGGTGCCTTTGCACCATCGCTGAGGGGAAGAAGGGATACAGAGAGAAACAAAGGCCGCTGAACTGATTCCCTTATACAAAGTGAGGATTAAAGCATACAGGGAAAGAATTTCAGGTATAGGATGGAATTAGAGGACAAGCCAACTTAGTATCACCTCGCTGATCTTTAACTGAAATTCTTTACTGAGGGCTGAACACAACCCTCTGAAAAACAGTCAAATCTCCCTCCCTGTACCTACAGCTTCTAGGTAGAGCTTATGGTCCCATGGACCTCCTGTGCAAAAATCCCTCAGGTGCAGACACTGCAAGATGCTGCTGTACTGAACCATCCCTGGCAACACACTGTCCCTGCCACTGAAGAAAGTCAGTCTGAGTTCTAGCCTTTGTCCAAACTGCTGACCTTGTACATATCTCTGCTGGGGTACAGAGGAGCTGGGGATGGGGCTGGAATAGCACAGGGCCTGGGCAGCCACAGGCCAAAGGAGTTACATAGACAAACTCCCGCATGTTAATGAAAACAATGTAGGCTCGTGTCTTCCTTGTGCTTACCTCTGACAGCTCTGGGCAGGTGCTAACAGATAATGCCTTAAATGTGTCCTTCATCAAGGAATTTTGAATCCACAATTGTCTAGTACTATTTTATAATTAGATTAATCTGAAAATACTGTGGAAATAAAACCCAGTATCTTGTGTTTTCAGAAAACTATTAAATCCAATTTTTATTCACACTTAAAACAACAACAAAAAAGACTTACTTGCTCTGTAAATCTACAAGGATGCAAAGAATCATAGCTGAGCATAGCAGTGGTTTAACATTTTATTGAACTGGTGTGCTTTATGTGCTGTTTTTAGTGAATCAGTGAAAAAAAATTGTACCTTATGTCTTTATTTATTCATTCAACCTATAATCAAATTGCACTGTAGCAATTTCATTCAGTCCTTTAAGTCAGGAAACTGATTTCATAATTAAGTTTTCTGCAATAAACTATTTTACACCAAAGTAAGTACATACACAAAATATAATGTGAAAGTGGATTGACATTAACACTCAATGCAGTGCCATATAAAGACAGTTCTAAAGGAGTCTGCTTAGGTATTGTAAGTGATGTATGTTAGTATATCCAGCACTAATACAGCTCTGCAGGTTTTGGTATAAATATCTTTATATAGCATTGCAGTGCACTGTGCAAACATATTCCACAAGAAAAATGTATTTGCTGACAGCAAAACCAGCTGTAACAAATGGGTCAGTAAAAAAACCTCCATGCCATTAAAAGCTTTGTTCTTCAAACATGACCTTTAATCCTTCTTCTTTCAGAAATCTTGCATTTCCTCACGTCCAAGTCTTCAGAAACAAACATGCCTAGCAAGTATCAATGTATACTGAACTTCACTCGAAACAGCATTGCCAAATTTGCCCACAAGTATTTCAAACCTGTTAATCCCAGAGCAGTAATGACACACAACCACAGAGTCGTCAATTACTTAAGCAGTTTTGGCACAGTGAGAGTAGGAACCATAATTTCTTTAAAAATTGGCACATAGTTTGGATTTGGTTGGCTTGGACCTTGATCCAAAGTCTCAATGATAGTTTGCTTCATATCTCTGCTGGCATCGCCTCTCACTGTCAGCAAAGCTGCGATGTGGTCATCCCTGCCAAAGGAAAAAGGTAAAACTGGCGTTAGGAAGCTCTGCACAAACAAGATTTTGTCAGAAACAGCACTTAATTGGCAATCCTTTCACTCACAGTTTCAGTAGGTACCTTTTATTCTTAATCAGATCTCTACTCACTCAGAACTGGTTTTTCCTGCTCAATATAAAGCACTGTTTTGCCTGCTTTGAGGACTAAAACCTATTTTATCCTCCCAAAACACAGAACTGAAGTATTTTAAGTATTCCTCTGCTGTGCTCAAGTAGTTTTAACTCCTAGTCCAGCTCACATACATTGTACATTAGCATTATTTTCCACAAGAAAGTGATTGGTTACATTCTAAAATACGAAAAACATGAACATATTTTCCCATTGTTTTAAAATTTTAAAATTTGCTCAAGACCACAAATCAATTATGATGTTATCTATCTTTAAAATTTGAGGGCAAAGAGAATTACCTGATATCTGGGTATTTACTGACTAAAGTTGAAACTTCCAGATAGAGCAGCGAAGGATCAGTCAGCTTGATAACCTCTGCAATGGCTTCAATGATGTCACAGAGTCCTTCAGTGTCCTCTCCAGAGCCCTGCAAAAGTAAACAAAAAATATTAAAAGCGCCCAAAACAACAGCAATAACCCCTCAAATCTACAAACAATCCTTTAATTAATATTTTGTCTGACAATGCTCTTGAATTTCCAAAAAGCTGAATTTTCAGACATTAAAAAACCCAAAATATTTGTGAATTGTCACCATAATCCTTTTCTCTCCCTGTTCTTCATTCAGAGACCTACTCTGAGAATATCAGTGAAGGAAGTAGTGTCCCACAAACAATATGCTGTATTTATCCACATGGTGATACATTCTAGTCTTCAGCTTTGGGTAACCTATGAGCATAAACATTAGGAATAACTGACATGAAAGCCAGATCTCTTCTGAAACATTATTTTGTAACTGGCCCTCCATTAGATTCCTTCAAGTCATCTGGCCACCAAAGCAGCTTTCAGTAACTGATTGACTGAACTGTATCTTTTTAAACTCCGGACTATTTTAGTACTTTTCATTCAAGGTTATCTGGTTCTGCCAATCAGGTATGGGGTTTGTTTCATTTATTCCACCACTGCTTCCATTAACTCCCCCAGTTTTTCAGGCTTTGTCTTTCTGTGCATTCTTTTTCCATTTTGTCATCTGTTGGCCCTAGGAGCTTTCTTGAAGATCCCTGTTCCTTATGCAGTTAAAACTTTTAGGCCTGTCTTGTATATTGGCTTTCAAATACATTTTTTAGCCTGTCTTTTCTATTTGTACTGGACTTTAAGAGGGGTCAACATACTCGTCTTATTGATCCAAATGAACACGCTGCATGCTCCTTCAGTAGTAAGTAATGGCATCTGTTTGATGCCACATCAGTTTTTCTTCTGGCCAGGAAAAGCAAGACAAATTTTTAAATTTTTTTTAAAAAACCTGCTTTTTTCTTTCACTTACTACTATGAATTCAGGGTACCTATCTCTCTGAGGCCATTCAAATATTTAGCTGCAGAAAGCTGTATAAACACAGAGCAGTAGAAACTGGTGCTCCAGAATTTCCAGCCTGTGTGTTCAGAAACTCCATCTGTTCCCTCAGCTGGCATCTTTGACATTCCCAAGTCACTCAACATTTTGGAGACATGGAGATATAACTCTAGCTATTTCTCCCAAGCAGTAAACATGTGTGGTTATTGTAAATTACCAGGTTAACAGGACTACCCAAAGCAAATACTTACAGCTGCAAGCTTCTTAAACAAAAATCTGAACTGTTCTGCTTCTTTGATCATTCGTTCTGCACCCTCTTTTCTCTCTTCTGCATTCTTGAAAGATATACGTTTTAACATGATTGCTCTGATGTATTCAACAACTACTCGCCGATGGGCCTCAAGAGTCATTGTCTGAAAGAAATGGTAAAGGTGGTGGATTATGCCAGTGATACCTGCAAATGTAGCCATTATTTTTAGGCTTTCAATGGTGTAATTACACTTAATCACCAGTATACAGTTTGTGCTAATAACACAGATTGAGTGGTTTTAGATTTTCACAGTGCTAACAGAAATGAGAATCCCTCTTTACCTAACAATGTGCCAATTACAAGAAACAACATCTTTAATGACATGTTTGAATTTTTTGAGGAGCACCAAAGAACAATCACTTTCTCAGATCTTCCTTGACTGATCCACTGTTCTGCACTTGTCTCTTTATAGGAAATATCTCCTCGTACCTGGGTGAAGCATCTGGTATTGGTGCAAGAGTAATGCTGAGGTTTGGAAATAAAGAGCAAAAGTAAAACCCCAAAACCTTCACATGCTTACTTTCAACAGTAATGTAAAGATCGTCCTTAAATCCCACAAGTCCTCAGGTGTTTTTTCTTCCCCTTAAGCATGGTGACAAAGTTACTTATGATTAACCAAAAGCTTGCATAATAGGTAGTCACAAACTTTTTATCATGTTTTATTAGTAGTATGTATCAAATTTTAGTTTCAATCAACATGTTGCTCACTCACAATTTGAAAAAAAGGTTTCAGGAAAGGGAGAAAAGGCAGCGGGGGCTGGGAGAAAACAACAGATTGCAAAGTACTGGAAGTCACAACCCTCATCCAGAACACAGAAAATACAATTTCAAGTTCTCCTCCCAAGACTCTGCAGAAATACCAGAGTTAGGTGGTTGCCCTTGCACTGGTGGAACTGATGCCAATTACACAAAGGAAAATGAACTGCACAGAACAGACTGTGAAGGACTGACATGTATGGCCCATTGCACTGAAAAGGAACTGAGAACAGCTCCACTACAACCAAGAACATTCCCCAAGAGCCAACAGTGCTATGGTAGAGCATTCAATTTACACATGAGCAAAAAACCAGCAAAGCAGAATAACTTAAATCCAGATTTCCTCTGCTCCAGAACTTCCCATTGGGCTACAGTCTTCTTGGAGGTCCTTTGTTCATGTGGCTTTTAAAAACTGCACTTTCAAAACAGAGTTACCCAAGAAAAATTTAAAACCAGAAAAAATCCCATCACAAACCAGGGAAACAAAAGTGTGGTCCAGCCTGTGCTAGAACATACGGCATCTTTTATGGGAGTTTTGTTTGTGCTGGGAGACAGTGGAAAAGCAGGTATGATGAATGCCAAAGAATCTGCCTGTAATCTTCCCCACAAGGTGGCAATAAATGCTACGTGATGAAACATACGTGACTGCAGAGATTAACACTTCAAAACTCATGTCAAGCACTCATACCTCACATTAACAAACTATGTCTGGAAAAGAAAGCCATTCCATGGATGTAGACTAATTCTGCGACTGACCTAACTTATTTTGTGCACTTTTTCTGGACTGAAAGTACATATACTTACATAATAAGGCCTCTATGATCTGCAAATACTGAAGGTTAAGAGGTCGTCAGAGAAACTCTGAGCAGTTCCCTTTAAAACTCTGAGAATTAAGGTAAGAAAGAATAAGTGTATGATTTGGAGACTATGTCTTTTAAGCCCTTCTACTTAGTAAGAGCTTCTTCAAAGACCTCACCTAAATACTGATCTTGCTAGCTTCTATTAGGTTCCTAAGTGTTAGACAATCATTTAATGCTGTCTTATTAAACAAACCTGCCTTTAATCTTCCACATTATTGTACTTGTTTCTATCAATACAGAAATCTAGATAACCTTTGACAGACCAGAGGGGAAAAAAACCTAACCTAGCACATTTGCTGTTGTAAGAGCACTTTAAACATAGCTATGGATTTGTTAACCCTTATGGCACCAAATTCACTATACTTCCTTGTATATATTAAAACTAGGAATTACTTGATGTGCATTTATTAAAAAAAGTAATTACGGACCAGCAAAACTAGTTTCAGAAGAGCTAATTTTATCTGACTACAAACTTCTGAGGAAAGGTAAAAAAGTACAAACTGGTAAGAATATCTAGGAACAAGCCAAGAAGTTTCCTGGACTAAATACTGCAACTTAGATCTGTCTTTGACAATATTATATGGCTGTTAACAGGAAAGAAAGTAGATCCAGACTTCTGCAGTATGACAATGAACATTTTTTCATTTCCAGTGATGAATCAGTTCCAGTTTCTGCATTCCAATTCTGAATTCCATGTGGTGTTCAGAAATTCCAAATCAACACGATGCTCAGAGTACATTAGCAAAGTGTCACCAGATATTTTGCACCTACCTTTTTGTAGGGCTTTTTAATTTTTGCGAAGTCATTGAAATAATCCTCTACAGTGACACAGATAGTCCCCACTGCATTAGAGCCCATCAACCACTTCTTCGTCATCAGCTCGTTCAGGTGTGGCTGAGAAGGTAATAAACAAGAGATCAGATCAGGTTTTTGACAGTTTAATCAGATCAGTGCAGTTAATAAAAAATGGGAGACAATTTTAAGTGTTGTCAATTTCTAAAGTATGCTGCTCCCATATCCTTCCTCACGTGAGCCATTCAAGGTGTTTACATTAGTTCAAAATTTTATTACAAATCTAACAAATTCCAGAGCATCTCTCTTCACCATTTCCTGCTGTTTCTCTAATTTCCTTCCCTACTCCCAACTTCCTTATAGTACTAATTCTTTCCCTGAGGGATTCTATACAAGAAGCTAGAATTCCTAAACATAGAAATCTACCAGACAGAAAGGGCCCACTGTTAGAATCAATTACATATATTAATTACAGGTGAACTGTACCTGTAATGACAACTTAATATCAGCAATAGTTTCCCAAATAATCCTTACAATTCAACAATGTAAGCTGTTGAATAGTTGAATAAGACGAAGTACATCTGCTAGAAAATACTAATTATGTACAGAGCACCTGCCTGAAGTCATCCCACGAAACCTAAGCAACCTTCCAGTCTCCTACATCCAGTGAAGAACAATAATAATGTTTACTTGACATTTTGCTAGCCCATATACATTCACACCACATATTTTATATGGTTAGCAATCAAAAGGCTCCACAACTACATTCTGAGTTATTTTTTTCTTTCTAAATAATACTTCTGTGTTTTTGAGGAAAGAAGTTCTAACCTCTAAATCCATGAAGACTTCATCTAGCAGGCTAGAGCATCCTTCTTTAGCAATGATGTCTAAAATTGCATCCATGTTTGCATGACTGATTGACAACGTGTCTTCCATGTCACTTTTCAAATATTTTCTTTTCAGACTGATGATAGATTCTCTGTGACAAAAAAAAAGGCTTTTCATCACACACTGATGCACAATTGCACTACTACTAAATTTTTGGAGCACATACACAGAAGAAGACACAGCAGACAGTTATGTTTGCAAGGGGAAACAATGCCTGCTGCTTGCTTTGGAAGCCTTAATTTACTGTCCAGCATGACTTTGGAGTGGTAAGTGTAGACTACGTGTGTGTTGGTAACAAACTGCTGATGGCCTGTAGACCTGTGAATGGCAGCAGATCTGGAAGAACAGGAAGCTGGATTGCTCATCACTGAAACCTGAGCCACATTCTGATACTCCTAACAGAAGGTCTGTCTTTACATTTCTCCAGTTCAGTTCACCTTGATCACACTACTTGAAGGTGATCTGTGAGAGAAGATGGCAGGACCCAGACAAACTAACCAAAATGACATTTTTAAATTCTGGAAGCTGAACATAAATTTTTCTTGGGTAATGAAATTCTTGGAACAACAAGTGGTCTTTCACTGGTGAGGGGCAATGGCTTGGCTTGCCAAAGGCAAAAGCAATCACAATACCACCTGCCTCTTAAAACAGCACTATCTGTAAACCTGTTGCCTTTGTTTAGTCAGCTAAGCTATCTTAACTGAAACCCTCTTTGTATACAGAAGAAAAGGTTCTGCAAAGAGGTAGTATGCCAACTGAAATATCAATAGCTGTTTTTCTCACAATACCACAAGAACATGCAGACTTACTTAAAGGTTTGACAGTTGTTGATGACTGCAATCATGTACTGAACATAGCATTGAGGATACTGACGATTTTTAAGATGATCTTCTTTATACAATTGTGCTTCATCTTTGTACCTGTAACACATACAAGAAATGGCATTAGACAGACACAAATCTGTAATAACTCAAATACACCCATAGGACCAAATGCTCCATAAGGGTCCGTCGGGTATTTAGAAGTATTTAGGGTATTTAGAAGTGTGTGTTGCTCATGTGATGTTGTCTTTCTGTTTTGGGCAGAACCCAGCCAAAGAGGTGTTTTCTCTCTTCCTTAAGAGAAAGAGGTATAAATTTGAGATACAAAAGAAAGCAGAACTGACTCAAAAAATTCAGAGCCGTTTGCAGACAGGAACTGAAAGTGCCACTCACCAGCACAGAGGAACTACTAGAGTGAAATTGGGGAAGAGAAGAAAGGAAGAAAAGGAAAGGGAAGAAAAGCTTAGTTGGCATGAATGTGATAGGAGGAAGACAAAGCAATAAGGAAACATCCCAACAAAGCACAAGTATTGGAATTGTAGAAACAAAGAGACTGAGGTAGGATAAAGCATTTGTATTTTAAACATTATGTTACCTGGTTAGAAAGGAATTCATTTGCTGAAGACATAGAATGAGTACCTTTGTTTTCAAATCTTCATTTATCTGAGCGGCCACCTGAAGATTCTGCTCAAACATCTAAGACAAAAATACTTTAATTAGAAAGAGAGGCCATTATCAGTGGTAAAACAAAGACAGAACTTCTAACTTGGAGTCTTGGAGACTCTCACTAGCACCAGCTCTACATATGCTTTTTGCTGGCTTTGTTGTTTCGGTTTTTTTTTCAGACAAGCTCACTGACTAAACCAAAAGCCACTATTTTCATAAGTGTAATTAATATATTACTGACAACTATTCAAGCATACTGCAGTGTTCTGATACTGAAAATAGCTGCATTTTTTCTTCAGCAAAACAGTACTTAATCTCTTTAATTCAGTAGTGCTTTGGCTTTATAGCATATCAAAGTTCTAGGGTCAGCTCCTGCAGTTAGTAATGAACAACCTTACAACTCAAATTCCTTTGTTTCTCCCATATATGAAAGTAGCGAGCTCACAATAGTGAAGTGAAGTAAAGCAGCCTCTAAACTTTAGAAACACAAGCAGGTACAAGATCTAGGTGACTTACAGGCAACTGTGAGAGGAAGGAAACAAGAAAGGAAGGATACAAACCCAGGTGGAAACATGAGCTGTTTTTATGCCAAGATTATTTTGAAAATTTCACTGTTACATGGCTCTCAACACTGCAGTCCTTCTCAGCACAACACTAGAGCCAATAATCAGCCACCAGTTTCTTTGATATCACACACTTTCTGAAAATTATTAGATGAAGTAAACCTTGGCACTAATACAAATGTGAAAGAATGTAGTAAAAATCCCGGTATAAGCTGGACAAAAATAAAGTGGGAAACAAATGCAGGAAGAAGAGATAATCTATCTTTCACTGAGGGTACCTAACACAGTATTTGTAAAGAAAAATTAGAAAGTGAGCATAATAAGCTGACATATTTCTGGTTGATAAAGATCACTTTCAAAACTTTCCACTACTGACAACAGAGTGGTGCAGGTTTGGGTATTTTTGTGGCTTTTTTTTTTGGGATCTTAGAAACAACCTTATCTTTTCTGGTTTTAATTTGGACAGGCATTCATGTTAACTGAATTGGTGTTTAAAACAGCAACAGTTTCAACCTTCAGTGGAACTTTTTATTCTAGTATTAAGGTGTTTGTATAATGAATAATTTACAGTAACAAATACATACCTAACTACCTCAGCACCATATTAACAAACATGCCCAACTAGCTCAGCACTGTATTAACAAAAACTGTTCTACTAAGTCACAAACATCTCATCAGGTGTGCTTGTATCAGCTTTACATCAAGAGGCCTAAGTAAAAGCAGCTCACTAAATACAAATATCAACTAAACAGGCTGGGAAAAATACGTTTCTAATCCACACATAAAAAAGAATTAAGTCTTTAAGCATTAAAGTAAAAAAGGTAAATAAAAACCTCCAAAGAAACAACCCCTCCAACTAACAGCTCTACAGGGAAAAGAACCCCACTATACTTCAAAAGACATAGAAACAATAGCATTCCAGAAAGTTTGGTTTCCCCTCTCCATTCCCCCAAGTCCATGTACTGCTTCTGTAGATCTTCTAGAATAACCAAGTTGTCTTATACCTGAAAAACAATAGCTGGGAGTGTAGTCTGATAGTACCCATCTTGATCTGCTTCTGGTTCAGTTTCTTTTATCCAGTCTTTTTTATCTGTCTCCAGTGCTTTTCGTAGCCAGCCAATGATGTTAGACTTCATTAAGTAAAGCAACCAAGAGAAAGAAAAGATTTAATTTAACACAACAAAAACCCGTGCTACAGTATCTAGAATAGCAGTCATTTCCATAATGAAGAGTGGCATAGTAACAGATAATGCTGACCACTCTTGTCATTCCTACAGGACATAGGTAATAGACAAATTAAAATTTGCCTTGACAAAGGTTAGTACTGGTATCCAAATGGTGTAGTTTGAAGCTTAGGCACATTATGGAAGGGGAGTGCTCCCACCACAAGGGGCAAGTCAGTTTGTAAGAATCAATGTGTTTACTAACTTTGGAAGAATTTATTAAGGCTCAGGCTTTAGGTTTCAAACTGAATTTTTCCCCAACTGAAAATATTAGGGTAATATTTAATGTAAGAAAAATAGCACATATCTGCCTGTACTTCCTTTTACACCTACGTTTTAGGAAACTGGTGCTTGTTCCTGCCAGGGATGAAACTCCAGGATTACATTGAATGGGTTGTGTTTCTTGGAACACAAGTGCTGCAGAACACAGCCACGCATACAATGGCTGGCTCTCCTCCCATCTGCCCAGCAAACAGACATTAAGAACAACTGCATTTAGAAGATTAAGCCAATTTTCTGCATGACACATACCACAGACCTATTCACAAGAGTAAAGACCAGCATGTTTGCTAAATACGTAATTGGGTTCTTTGATTCCTCTCTTGCTTGGGTTGATGATTTCTACCTCTTTTCTGCTTTGTTCACACTTACTTAAAACCCGTAGTAACATCAATGTTCGTACCTCTTTCCAACACGTAACAGATACATTACTGCATGCCCTGCCATGCAAAATTACACATTACAAGTAGGCACAAACAGAAGGGCCATAAAAGTCCATATAGTACCCTCTTCAGTTGTGTGAAATGATGCACTACCTTTCTTCTTCGTAAGCATGGAACTGCTCTGATGAGATATGACTTGCAAAGAAGAATTAATCTTTTAAGCCAGCAGTCCAGGGGCCTTTTTTCACCTTAAGATCAGCATGTACCAAGACTTTTTTTCAAGCTGAGGTGATTGGAAAAATAATATGCTGGAAATCCGTTAAAATCTATTAGCGTTTAATTTCTCATGACATTTTTGTTGATGTAAACATCAGTATTTGATAGTCACAATTACCTGTACTTACCCATACAGAACTAGTTATATTGTGTTTAAAAATACTTTTAAACAACATCAAAAGAAATAAAGTAGAAGTGAAACAAATAGGCAGTTTCAGTATTTTCTGCCTTAAAAGAAAGATACAGCCAAAAATCAAAACCAGCAAAAAGAAAACCACTCTGTTTAACAGAGTAGCAACTTTGTTTTATTTATATTCTACAAATAAAATAAAGCAATATTCTATACATAATATTTTTCAGTAGGTAAGGAAAAAACCAATTCTGGAAAACCAACATAGGTGTATTTTTTTATGCTAAGTGAGGAAAAATGAATACAAAGGCATTTCCCGAGTCATGGCAAAAGCAGCTTGAGAAAACAAACCAATGGGCTTTTTTTCCTAAAGGTAAGTGCAGAAAAATCAACTTCCATAAGAGTCCTAATAAAGCTGATGGGAAGCAAAGCCTCTACTGACAACTTCCTGGAGCCATTACAAGATTGGGTCATATTATAATGATGAGTATAAAGTCCAAGTGGTTGCTGTTGCTGGACATGTTTTAGTAGCTGACACATCCAAAGAAGCATAAAAATTCCCTCCTCTGCTTGGCAAAGCTCCTAAAGTTAGGAGGACTAGGAACAATTTAAGAACAGCAAGTCCAAAGTTACAACTATCCAAATATCCACTCTTGGAGGCAATCAGTGGATCTGACAATCACATAATGCTTGCTTTGCCATGGAGTTGATCAGCTTCTAGTGACTCTTATGATTACAAAGAACCAGTGCCTTTATAGTTAAGATGCACTTGAAATGGCATCCACAAAAGGAAATTATGCTCATGCAGTTAACAGGCATGAAAGGAAAAAGGCTGTTAAAAGAATCAAACTGGCAAACATTAACATCCTGATTACCTTGAAAAGATCACATCTGTATCAAATGTTGATGTAGTTACTATAGGGACCAAGCTGCCTACAGTGTCTTCTGAAGGGCTAACATACTAGCACTATGGATTTAGGCATATGAAGACTGAATTCCTTCCTGTCTAATAAATTATTAGTAGTAATCTGTAAAGCATAACTACTCCTTGAAATGCCATGATTTACATATATAAAATCATCTGATTATGACTTTATGGAGAAACCTACACATAGGATATGAAATTTTTTATAGAAGTAATGGTGTTAGATTCACATTTATCACAGTTTTCTCTGATGGAGGAGCAGCACTGAGGTATTAATGCAGCTATAAACTCATCTGCATGTGCCTTTGCACTGTTATTACTCACAGTGAGTGTTGACATATACTTGCTGAGAAGCTGGTCTACCACATTTTGTGAAATCAGAGCATCCAGAGAATTTACATCCACTTCAGGAGACAGTTCTGAATTTCCCATCATCTCTGCACTGAATTAAAAAAGAAAAAAGAAAAAACAATAAAACATTGCAGATTAATACAGAAAAATAAGATAAAAAGTTAAAAATTAAAAAACTATGCAAATTCTCCTGTATGTTAACTGTAAAGGACAATTTTCCAACACCTACACATTTCAAAAAGTTCCAGATAGCAACTGCAACAATAAATGCATCTACAAGAAATGTAAATAAAACTACATGAAAGAAAGAACAGAATGTAAAAGCTACAGGCCAGCATATAATAAAAAATATTACAGACATTTAAATATACAACCTTTCCATGCATTTCTTACTTTTATGTACAAGAATTAGTGATTACCTGAAACTGAATAAAAGCCAACTGGTTCAGCCTGTGGGCTCTCAGTAGGGGACATTTTTATATATCTTTTAAATTTCAGAGGTGATGACAGGTAATTTATACATTTTGAATTTTAGAACAGTAAAGATCAGTGACAAGTATGAATTACTGTCCTCAGATCCTCAAAAGAGCTTCTGTTTTGGTACTTGTATCACATCCATGTAAAAATTAAAATATATTAAAAGAAAAGCTTCCTGTCTTGGTAGAGAATATAGCTAATCTAAGAGGAAGAGGCATCTTTCAAGACAAATCAAAGGTGCACTTCATGGGAACTGCATAAGAGCACTTGCTTGCAAAGGAAAGTTCTTGATTTTATAGGATTTGAAAGAAACTAGAGAAACCCTCAGAAATATTTTGACAAGGATTATACAAAATTAATACTTTACAGTAATGTTTTGCATCTATATAAGATTATATGAGTGGCTTGTGTAATCAAAAAACCCCAAAGCTATGCCAAAGCACAATGTAGCAAAAACTCTTAATATTTCATGCTCAAAAAAATCAATAAGTCAAACCCACACTCTTCAGAGAGTGCTTTATTAACAGCTGATGGAAATATATTCAATCATAATAACATAAATTGTTTCACATTCCATTTATGGCGTGCTTTTCAGAAGGAAACCACAAATTCTATATTCACAGAGGCTACTATAAAAATAAACAGCAACCTAAAAGTAAGTTCTTAATCAAGTGTCCAGTTTGTATAGTTCTGCAAGTTGAAGTTGTTCTCTGGGTAGATGCAGTGAGTCAGAACAGTGGTGCTTCCACATCCTGGAAAAAAATAAATCTCAAAGCACTGAAAAAAACCACTACAGCTACCAACTTAAAATACCAAAATTCTTCCATTTGAAAGCATAAAAGCTACTGTGACTGAACATCCTACACTTCTAACATCTTCCTGAGCCTGCAAGAGAAGAGATTGAAATTATTTTAAGTGGCTCAGTCTACTCAGAAAACTGAATTCCATTTGTTGCTGTTTACAGAAAGAATACATGTAATAGCAGGACCTTCTCTAGGTTGATTTAGGGGAAATGAGAGAAGCTGTTCATGGCACTGTGCCATGTTAGAAAATACTTCTAGCCTCATTATATATCATTATCCCCGTTCACAAGGCCACAGAGACATTAACCTTTTCTCAAAGCACATCACCTGAAACTCCAAAACAAAGATCACAAGCTTCGACCTCTGGCTCCCAAGACAAAAAATTCTTCCTATACACAATTTCTCTTTCCTGATTGTCACAACCCAAGTGCCTGGGGGAAAAGAAGCAACAGACAGCCCTCTTCCAAGCGTCACACAGTGCCTAACTGTTGGGAAGTTATTTACCTTCAGCAAAAAAGTTTATAATAAGTTGAAAATTCAAACAAAATTGTATTACTTGGAAAGTAGCATTTTAGAAAGCTTCTATTCTGCCCCCCGTCCTGCTCTATCTTGTGCAAAGAGGTACTGGCTCCAGAGACAGCATCCAGATATAAGTGTAGTAGTATTCCTTCTGTTCCTCAAAGTGAACACTGTTGACACTGTCTGTAGCAATCCCGGTAAACCCTTAGCAGTTTTGTCAACACTTGATCAGTATCTCATAAAATGATGTTATGAATCTGAGCATCAGGATCTTACAAAATTTACACTTTTCTTCAAACACAGATTAGAGTCCTGGTCCCAACCCAGCACAGATTTAATAATAACAGTATGTTTCCAAAACTCTCATTGACTTAAACACGAAAGAGAAATCCACCTAGCACAGTAAATCTCCCACTCAAATATTAAAGGCTATTTTTCCACATGTAGCATCACTTTATTTCTGAATTGTGAGTTGAACACATTTCTAAAATGTGTTCCATGCAGACATGCTCTGATAAAGAAACCCTCATGATTCTTTCGTAACTCCTATGTTGCAAATATTGTAAACAGAAGTTATGCATGACTATATCAATTCATCACATGGAAAAAACCCTCAATGCTTCTTCTCAGTCAGTATTCTCTCAGCTGGTTTTGAAGTGCAGCTGTAATACACAAATACAATACAAATTTATATTTTGCCTCTATTATGCACAGTTACCACAATGCCATATAGTCCATCCTCCTTCCTAGTTTATTATAAATATATCCCTATGGAGAATTCTTTATTGTATTGTTAAGAGATGTCCAGCAAGTGAGATTTGATAAGCTCTGCAAATATCCCTGTTGAGAACTTCCCACTCAGAAACCTGAGCTGATTTCTCCTCCCACTGTGCACCACCAACATACACAACAGCTAATTCACATAGAATCACAGAATGGTTTGGGTTGAACCTTAAAGATCATTTAGTTCCAACCTGCCTGCCATGGGCAGGGATGCCACCCCCTAGACCAGGTTGCTCAAGACCCCATCCAACCAGGCCTTGAACACTTCCAGGGATGGGGCATCCACAACTTCTCTGGGCAACCTGTTCCAGTAACTACCATCCTATTTATAACCTTTTATTGTAATATACAAGAATACAGTTCCTGCACTGCCCTCTTGGGCCTTTTTTTTAGAGAAGAGAGAAAGTCAAAGTCTTAATTTTTTCCTTCAAGGTACTTCCTCTAATTTCCATCCGACTTGTCATACAGATATACAGAGAGAAGTGCATTCTCAGATATCCTGTACTGTGCCTACTCCTCTCACTGTTTCCCTTTCTTCACAAGACTCAGCCACCAGGTGTATGAGCCACATGACTTCCTTTAGCAAGATTTGTTTGCTTTGCAAATAGATGTAACACTGGCTTTGCTCCCCCTCTTTGCCCTTCCAGTGATGGAACACACCGAGAGAACTTTAGCCCGAAATTGTCTAAGTCAGTAACAATCTCCTCTGCTTTCTGGGGGAAAGGCAGAAGGGCAATTTTAAGACTAAGAACTGCCTTTCTGGAACATAAGCCCCAGGACATAAATGAAGAGCCTGGAAGCAGGATTTCTGCCAAGGTCATGCATGAGAAGGACTCATGTATCTGTGATTTTCATTCACTGTAAAGTTATTCCTTTGGCTTCAAAAGAAGAAAGGGCCAATTAACTCAGCTCCTTATTAGTGGCTGCATCTCTCTTATACCCTATATGGGTATCCAAGTATGCACAAGAGGGTGCTCCTGATTGTTCCTTGCAGGGAAGAAAAACCAGGAGAACTTCACAGTGTAGAGTAAAGCACAGAGTACTGAACAGAAGCCTTAAAGTCGGTTTTAAGAATTCTCCAGAACAGTATTATCTCCTATCCATGTGCTTTATCGTATTATACTCTAAACCCACCAAGCGTCCAACTTGTTGCATTAGTGATATTGAACAACAGAAGACATCAAAAGTACACACAGCACAGAACCTGGGTCAGTGCCAGCTATTCAGAACAGGATTACAGTCCTGAGACACAGAAAGGCTAGCAGCACTTTTTCCCAAACAAATCAGTTGCTCTAGTAACTACACGCCAGCAAAAACTCAAGAGTTGCCATTTGAGCTGTTTCTACCTGGAGGATGAAAAAGAAAAGGCAACAAACCCCCCTAATGTTTAAGTTATCCCAACAAATCACACAACTCAAAAGAAATAAACATATGACTATCATAGAAAACAACCTGTAAGCAGAAATTCTTCTAGAAAACCAAATCATCACATAGTTTTGAGAGAAAACCTAAAGGAAGTTACTACATTCTTTCCATTTAACAGTAATGAGGCAACTGAAACAGTCCCACCCCTGTAGAAGAGAACAATAGAAAGCGAATAATCATACAAATCTTCCAGGGCCGTGGCCACAACAAACATTATGTTTCACACACAAGCTCTCAGCCTCCTGTTCTTCCCAGTACTTCACCAAACTGTTACACAAATACAAGGTGACTGTAGCTTCACGCAGATCTTTAACTGCATTAAAACTTTAAGAAACTCAAAATTACATACTACAAAATACAAACAAGTTTTAAGGAGCAATTTTCAGGATGCAAAATGCGTAATGAATAGTAAAGTACTTGCTAGTTTGATATTACCCCTTTTTTTTCTTCTTGTATGTTAATAGACGTGCAAATACTAACACAGACTGTGTTTTGCATGTTTCCTCTCACTTACTGCTAACAGAAAAGATAAGGGGGCCTTACCTAGTGTACGTATTCAAAACCCAAGTTAGAAGGCTAACAATCTCATTTGCTTCCAGATCCTCTGCAGCAAGTTCTTGCATTCGGGTGGCCAAAGCTTGATGGTACATGTTTAGCAACCTGTTGAAAATGTCATAATGTGGAGGAAAGCATTGATCCAGCAGGGTCTTGGCCACGAGCAGGTCATCAAGGACGTATTTGCGGATGATTTCTAGATGCCGCACAAGCCACATTTTGTCAGATTCTCTGGTGTCTGCCTGAGTGCCTTCAATCCGTGTGCTCACAGTTCTTTCCAAAATATTGAACATTTTTTCTTTCCACTTCTTCGGTCTGCCAGGAGGTATGAACCCAGTCTGTTTTTTCCTGTCTAACATGCGCCTGTCAATTTTCTCCTCCCTCTCAATTATCCTCACAACAGAGACAAGCAAGGTTGGGTCTCGACGGACTGTAACAAGAGATCTTTGAACCACCATCCAAAGTTGCTTTGCCAGTTCCTCAGACAGTTTCTGCATATCCCCAAAGTATGTATGGATGAGGCTCATGTCATGTGTGTTTTTGCTGTCCATGCGATACTGCTCATACATCAGGTTATCACGAGAACACTCCAAATCCATCAGTTTCCGGTGAGCCTGCAGAAGTTCCCCTCGCTCAATCAGATCGTGAGTCTCCCTGACTATCTCTGGAACTAAAAGGCAGGCAGAGAAGAAAAATCACACAGAGTACACCACCAGTATCAAAATACAAACAACAAACACAAGACAATAAAAGCACAAGGAAAAAAGCTGGAGAACGGCTGTAGGAATTATTTTTAAATAATTTAATGGAAATTATTTTTAAGTATTCAAAAACTGTAAGTAAATGTTATGTATCTTTATACTTTATTAACTATAATGCTCCATTTTGATCAGTGGCTAAACAAAGATCATAGTGCCAACACAATTTTCTCTCTCCCTCCTGATGCCAAAAAATAAAGAAATTAATGCTGGAAAGTCTGCTATGAAACAAATTGCAGTACTGGCCTTTCCATACATTATATAAAGGGCTTTTAACTTACCTAAATGTCACTCACTTTGTTGAACCTGAAGCTGCATAAACCCAACAAATGCCAAATTTTGCCTCCTTCTTGAACAGTTTTTGCCTGCTTAAGGCATGAAGGAAGCATAGGGATAATTACCTATGCTGTTAAAATATTTAGAATATTTTTATTATTTTTATTATTGTTTTATTATTTTTCAGTATTTGAGGAATCCTACAGAAGAAGATTAGGATCCTGTGGGGGAAGAACTGAAAAATCTCATCAGAAAAATTGCCACTGCAAAAAAGGCAGCTAGCAATAAAACTGACAGCTCACAAAAAGTTCTAATGATTGTGTGTAACTGTCTTTTCAATCATGATAAAAACCACTTTGTTTATAAAACATTTGATCATCTCTGAGCAAAACAACTGTACTGTTTAACAACTCCAGGGGGAGATGCTTCATACTAAAAACCTCTCAGAAAGACTGAAAAGGTTTATTGTCTCAGTTACATTCATCTGCGTGAAATGAAACAACACCCCCAAAACAACTCCACACTGGAACATGCATAATTTTGCTGATATTTGTTTTTATTTGCTAGACATTGCATGTAAACACTACTCTTTTCTTTAAGTTGCACACTGTATCTGACACTGTAAAGGTCAGATACACACAGAGAATAAACTAATCAACCTGGTATGGCTGGGAAGCAATTTTCCTTTATAGGTACACTTTGTGTATTAGTATCAGGAGATAAGAGAAATGACTATTTAAGTAAAATCAAATTAGTATGATAGGTCTATCCTTGTTACGGGGTAAGAGACTTTAAATTATTTATAAGTAGAAAAGTCCTGGCAAGAAACTCATCATGATTCAAGATGGAATACAGTGTGCACCAAAACAGCTGCACAAAATGACACAGTTTTCCTTATCTTTACAGTATCCATTCTATCTCATTACTCTTGTTTCATTTTGCAAACCCTCACAGTTGTACAGTGGTGCAAAATGTTTTTGCCTTCTAAAATAATTTTGTACTATTTGTACCCAACAGGCTTGCTATAGGTGTCCAGCTCAAGTGGCAACACACCAGAACTTTATAAATATTCTTTCTGCATTTGTTGATTGCGTTTTTCAGTCTTTTATACTAAACTTGTTATCCCTGCCACTGATTACTCGCAAGAAACTTCTTTGTGAGTTGTGTTTCATGGCCAGCCTAGAAGTTCTTACAGAACAATTTAGTCCTCATCTATATGAAATGGTTAGCAGCTACTTCCCTGCATGTGATGTGTAGGTGATTCTTCCTTAATTCCTCATTCCCAGTGAGGTTTAAAGTTCTCAGCACTGCTTGACAACCTTACAGCTGTTAGCACCGTTTTAAAGTGTTTTCAGTATGGGATGGATTGTATAAAGAACAGTAGATTACCTGAAAATATATTCTTGAGATTTTCTACAGCAGCTGCCAGTTGGCTGTGTTGCACTACAGCATCCTTAACATCCTTGAGGTTTTCTATAGTGTTGATGCTCTGTCTCCAGTCCTTATTGACATCTATCAAAGACTGCTGAATGTCCTTCACATCATTCAGTGCATTGTGCAGTTGGCTTAAACCTGTTCGCACTCCATCTAACTGTGACTGTATTGCTGCCTTAAATACAAACACAGAAAGAACCCATATTAATCATCGTAAGTTTCGTATTTTCAACATTTCTCAGGATTTGATTTTCATTTCAGTATATAACATTTTCAGCAGAAAAAAATAAAAAGGAAATATTATAATTTACTAGAAAGGTGCAAGTTTGCGTGTGCATAATATTGTGTATGCCCACATATTATTTTTTTGAAGTTCTGAATTTGTATCTAGTTTTAAAGGACCTAGATACAATTGGTTCACCCACAAACTAACATAGGAGCTTAGGGAGATAGATCATAAACTTTATAAATCTATATTAAACCACGATCAAAGGAATGAGACTTCTTTGCATTTCCTTCCTAAATTAATTTCAAAGGGGGATATCAAAAGAAAGTCCAGATGTTTCATCAGAATGTTTGGTATGTACAGATTCTCAAAGCGTTTTACTAAAGCAATTACAAATTTTTAATCACAATGGAAAATGCTCTAAAAAAGTCCAAATTTAATTCTCAAATGTTCTTTAGAAAACCCCCAACACTCCTGAAGGCAAAAAAAAAAAAAAAGTCTAAAGCAATCCAGTAAAACAAACAACAAAATCCCAAACTGAGCAATATTTTCACACTGTGAAACATCAACAACCAGACCAACAATACAAGACTATTTTGGCGTAAAGACAGGTTGTTGATAGGGATGACTTGTGACAGGTGACACTTGAAATAACGACTCTTCAAAAAGGCTGTTAAGTCTGAATATCATTCAAGTGTCCAGACACCTTACAGAAAATGCATTATAGTGCATGTCTGAGTGAAAGAAATCAGATCACATCCACAGCACGTTTTTTAGATATGTAGTTTTAAAAAGATGTGATGAAGGTGAAACCAGGGGAGTGGAAAATGCAACTAGAAATAACAGGCTTCAAAAGACAAGCAAGTCATCAGTGAAAACTCAGCTGCATAACTCGGGGACTTGAGGTAACCACTAAAGAAAATGAGGCAGTAATGGTTTTGCTGAGCTCAAAACACATTTTTTGCCAGACTTTTAAGGCCCAAAAGCTTGGACAGTTATAGAACTTCTTGTCAGACACTAGAAGCCAAAGAGGAAATCCTGGTAACTGCAAACAACATTTACTGTGTTTTAAAGGTAGTGGGAAAGTCCCAGAAAAATACAGTGATTTTCAAACTAACATTATTTTTGTACTTTCAAATTATGACATGCTGATTTTATTGATAAAAATGTATTTTCCTGGCAGACTCAGCACAATTAAGCAGTAGTAAGGCATTTTTATACAGTTTCTATCTATAGAACTGCTGCATTAACACATTTTCCCTCTACAGGAACTGAGATAATTAGGATACTCAAACATTCAATATGATACTCAAACACAATCATCTGCAGCTGACCATAAATTTAAAAATCACATGATCAGTAAATGTTCAATACTTCTGCTTTGATAATTTCTTCTGAGGCAGATCTTCCAAGTATTATATATTTGAACTTTTGCCTACTTATCTTTTGCAGAAACTTGGTAATGTTGAACTGAAACAGTCAGTGATCTCAGTCTCTGACACAAATGGACAAGGAAAATTCTAAAAACAGGCATCCATCCATGTTCAGTTTGTCTTTTAATAGTCAGCTGGAGCCAGGGGATGGCGTGATGGGGCAGGGAATAAAACATGTCCCAGCCTAGCATTGTAGACTTCCTAGAATGCATACTCATCTTAGACTGGACTGATCATCACTGCATTAAAGAAATGAAAACAAAACTAAGCCATCCTGGAAAAAGGGCTCAAAACTTCTATGTCTTGTCAAGTGACAGCTTTCAACATGAAGCCATGGAACCAGAATCCTGGCTTCCTGGTCTCCTTATGGTTCAAATTCATGACTGCACAGCAGCCAAGAATCAAAAGGGAGAGGATTCATGCATGTTTATATTCTGGAACACCCACAACCTAGAAACTTTCCTAGGATATGTATATTTATACAGTGTTTCTTCACAGAGAAGTTCTTCCATTGACTGAATAACTGCACAAACAAAAATGGCTGCCAATAGCTATCATTTTACAGGCTCTGGAAGAGAGTCCAAGCAGCTCTTCTCCTACATTCTGGACTACAGAACCCAAAAGCGCCAGCCTACAGTGCTACCTGGTGCTCATCCACACATCATTTCAGAGTTCTGCTATTGAACCCCAAAAATACTGCTTCACCGAGTGCCATCAGTCTCATACATGAAACTGATGAGTTTGACATGTTTCAAAGTAGTTTTTCCTCTACGAATTTACGTTACACAGGAAGAAATGCAGCGAGGGATATAAGAAATGGACATGACTAAATATATGGGGGAGGATACAGAGAGGATATTTAGATTCACCTGAAGAAAATGATGACAAAGATGAAAGCGTATCCAGCGAGAAATATGCACTAACATGTTCACACTGAAAGATTTCCCATGTGTTCATTCACTCAGATGAAGCAGTAATCCAGCCTGAGAAGTCACCAACTGCTCTGGCTGATGACCCTGATGTCCACCTCCCTGTCTTCAACACCGTACATAGATACAGTTGAAATCCACAGCAAGAGTGTTTCCTACATCCTCTCTGCGCTCCCATCCCTTAGAGTAATTCTCACGGGGAAAAAAAGACACTGCTATCCATTGTATCACTAACCAGCACTTTCTTCAGGAATACATCCTGAGTTGATTAAAGGGTATTGAACTTCTTTTTGGAACAGGTATTTCTGACCACCTACTAACTGAAGTAACTTAAGGCAAACAATAGGGAAAACAGCTATAAAGTGGATTTAGGCATTTACAAGACTTACAAAGTTTAGTCATGACTGTCTATAAAGCAGCCAGGCAAATGACTGTGCTCATATATTATAAATAGATCACAGTAACTAAACAGCTGATCCATTATTAATAGACTCTATATGCTTCCTGACTTAAATCTGAAAAGCCCAGTCCAAGCCATCAAAAAAAATTGTTTCTATGCTACAAAAATCAACATGTAATTTGCTATCTATAAATAGCACATTAAATAACAGACTTTTTCATTGTGAAAGAAAACTGGTTTTCTTCTACTTCATACAGACTCCCACGAAGGAGAAGCCATTAAATAGCTATAAGATAAACTAAGTAAGTGGAATATAAGATTAGATACAGTGTATACCAGCCATTTTGAGCTGAGAAAATGTCACCCAAAACACTTCCCTAAGACTCTACTCCACCTACTCAATACATTGGTCTAAAATGACTGTTGGCAAATACCAGTGAAGGAAGAAAACACAGAACTCAGTAACATATGGACGATAAACACAGGATGACCATACTCATATGTCAGGCTAAGTCTGTGTGTGAATGTCCATCCACTCACATGTACACATGCAAAGGAGGAGCAAAATCATGGGGTCACTTCCATAAGAGACAAGAATAGGATATATTTTAGCCAGCTTCCTTAAACACATGTAAAAGTTAGAGGGGTAAATGACTGATACTTTTTCAGATGCAATCATCAATTTTTTGTTACAAGTTCAGTATTCAATCACTAAGACAAAGGTTTGTTGGCTGACAGGCTACACAGCACAAGGGTAGCTGTCCATGGATAAACCGCAGAAGGTACAGGACCTAAGAAGACTTGAAATGCTTGAATAAAATGTTAGTAAGATGTACAACGTTCATTTGCATTAATTTCAGGACACAGATTTTCTAGTTTGGACACCAAGCAAAAACTAAACTCCCTGGTTTAAAACGATCCATCTGGCTGAAAATGTAGAATGAAAAAAAAAAAACAGAAGAAAGGAAAAAAATAAAGTACATTCATGCTGGACCACAGACACTGAAGTTTATCCAACTTTGTACCTTGAGTCGAGCTTCTACTGAAGCCTTCTTACGAGCTTCCCTTCTGCGATACTGCTCCACTTTATCCAGCTGATCAGGACGCTGAAGCATTCCTGCTACTCTCTGAACAGCTGTTGCAACTGCTTCCCTATCCGTTTCCTCCATTGTTGATTAGGACCTCAAAATGCCTTCATAACTTAATAGTACTGAAAAGAAATAAAACGTTTTTTAAAAACCAACTTTTTTTCATTTGATGGCTACATGACATTTCAAAGTTAACAACTGGAGAATTAACTTCGGCAACAAAAGCAGTGAAACTTGACAGAAGCATCATTAAATCACATTATAAAGAGAAGCAATTGGAATTCTACAAGAATTGCATTTAAAAGCACTTAACTCAGTCTCATTAGCTCCCCTGAAATGTTTTTGGTTGTTGTTTTTGCATTTACCTTGATCAAACCTTTAGTTTGAATTTAAAAAAAACCCTAAAAAACACCACCAAAAAAACCCATCATCACCACAATCACAAAACAGGCAAATCTTCATTAAAAGAACAGATTCTATTTAATCCAAGGGGAGGTTTGCCTATTGAAAGGGTAATGAGACAAGCATAACAGAATCTTGTAGGAAGTCCAAGCAAAAGTCCTAACTCATCCTGAACGAGAACTGGGTGGAGCAGAGAGAACCACAGTCCCCCTGCAGCAAAAGGTCAAATTTGCTACCAAAACTGTGGAGAAACGTAGCTGTGGAAGCTCCAAACCCAGAGACTTAACTATACAGCACTTCCATTTAGACTTCTGATGGATAATTTTTTGTTTTCCTGCTCTTGTTTTCATTTGTTCTCACAGTATCAGTCCAGTCCATCAGGGTGCAGGGAAAAATTAATCAAGTATTTCGCCTCAGTCTGCAGGAGAATTTCCAGTGAAGCCAAGACATGCAGGCAAACAAGTATGGGGAAAAGGTAACATCTGCTGGCCATCAAGGCAGACCAGTTCTCTCAAACTTCACTAGCTACTAACAGAAAATAGGGAGGATCCCATCACCAAAGATGCAATACCATGGTGTCCACAGTCCTCTGAGGAACATATCTGGAGCTCCTCATTGCTTCCAAACTATTTCCAACATTTTATGTCTTTAGTCTTGCAACCAAACAGAACATTTTAGGTTCTGCTGCCACGGCTAGAGATTATACTCTCTCATACCCATATTACTCCTTGAAATTAGATAATTGTTTTCAGAGCAGTCTGCATTCAAAAATGCAGCATATCACTTAATTTCAACAGAACAGTGATCTGAAGAACTGTGTCAAGTGCACAGCACTGAAAGAGCAAAAGCAAGAAAACTTGTGGGACAAGAGAAAGAAAATTTGATAGATGAAGGACGACTGGAAACACCCCCCACCCAAAAAAAAATCTAAAAAACAACTGAAGCAAAGAAAGTCACTCACCACTCCTCATAGGCAAACTAATACTCCAGCCAGTCTCTGAATAATGGACACTCTGGAAGCAAAACCCCCATATTTTATTGCTAAGTGTGACATACACTAGGAAATTTCTGTTTGGGTCAGATGTCCCTGCTGTGCCCTCTTAATCTCTGCCCATCCCCAGCCTACTCGAGGGGAGTGGAGGGCAGATTAGGAAAAAGAGAAAGCCTTCACACTGTGCAAGACCCCTTCAGCCACAGCCACACACTGCAGTGAGAGCAGCACTGTTTTAGCCACAAATCCAAAACACAGACTGTACAGACTGTTATAAAGAAAGTTAACTACATCTCAGCCAGACTCTTTAGAACATTAACAAATTAGAATTTATCATGGCTAAAAACCATTCCAGGCAAGGTTTGCCCGTGAGCTAGCCTGCAAGAGCCTAAGTCTATGTCTCAAGTTCCGTATCTCGAGTACCTTCAAAAATTACATGCACAAGTATGCACTTATTCCAGAATTATTTCTACAGTGTAAACTCCTGTACTTCTTTACTACTGGCCTGTTTAGCTCACATCATGTTTGACTTCATCTAAACATGCAAGACCTATTTCCATCACTTGTGCTTTGGAATGAATACTCCAGTTTTGTTTTGCTCAATCCATTTCCAAGCTATCAGGGCTCTATCTAAAATAAGAAAGAAAAAAAAAACCCAAAAACTTTTAAATATGAATTTGCTACAGAAATTATATTCTGCAGCAGGGAACTTTATCCTGAATTACTACCCTTATTAAAAGCTCTGCATACATTCCACGGAGTTACAACACCTTTAGCCCACACAGCCACTACCCAGGCACATCAAGCAGACCTCGTCAGCAGAATCCAGAAGCCAGCACACTGTAACTAACACGCCGAGGCAAACTGGCTCCTGTACAACCACCCAAAAGAAACAGCAAACTTTAGGAAACCATGTCAACTTCACACAGAACCTGTGAGTCAAAACTACACACATCTTCAGCGATAAACAGAGGCAGAAGTGAACAAAACTACGTCCTGAGCCGACTTAGGAAAGCTCCAGCTGCCATCGCACGCTTATCCTGGGGACTCACGCTCCAGAGGCGAGCCAACGGGGGCGACAGGCTCCCAGGGGGAGGCCCCTGCTCCTCTGCAGAGGAACTCCTGGGCTAGAGGAACGCGGCGACCCCTCCGAATAGAGCTCGGGGGCAGCAGCGGCGGCAGCCCCGGCCGGCAGCCCAGACCCGCCCGGCTCCTCCCTGGCAGAAGTGGCTCAGCTCGAATCATTCGCACCAACGCAGGTGCCCGTCCCTTGCCGGGCAAAGGCCGGAGACCTGCCCGCGGGTACGCCGAGCTCCTTCGCCCTCCGCCGCGGCCCCGGGACAGGACCAGCCCTCAGCACCACCTTCGGCCCCGCCACCCCCAGGGGCTCCCCGGACCGCCCCGGCCCATCCCGCCCCCAGCCCCCACCCCCTCCGCTTCCCACTGCCACACCGGGG
>VXBT01006385.1:206140-289018 GCA_013400235.1 Oriolus oriolus
AATTTTGACAGTTTTGTTGTTAAGGGGCGCAGTGTGTGCTCCTGGGGCCTGGTTCAAAGTCGCCGAAATCGGTATAAAAATAAAAAAAAATAAACTTCACGACTCCAGTGAGATGTTAAAGCTTTGGGTTGCAGCGGTCGCCTACTGCAGTGGGTGTCATGTGGGAAAAAAAGGAAGCACGCGGAGTGATTTCTTCGCGGGATGGGTCGTTAAGCGTTGGAATGGGCTGCCAAAGGGAGGTGGTGGAGTCACCGTGCCTGGAGATGTTCAGGAAATGACTGGATGTGGCTCAGTGCCATGACCTGGTTGACACGGTGGTGTTGGGTCATACTGGTTGGACTCGATGACCTCAGAGGTCTTTTCCAGCCTAACTGATTCTGTGAGGCTGGATAAGCTGCACATCACGCGGTGCCTTCAGATCCGTGTGGAAGCTGTTTTTCCCGGCAGAGGAGAAGGGAAACTCCTCACTCAGCCCGCGGTCTCGGCTATGTCCTCACGCCTTGCCCAGACCCAGGGCGCTGCCGTGCCGGGAAAGGATGTGTCGGGAGCGTGGTGTGGCCGCCGGGATGCAGCTCTCACCACGACCTCCTCTGGCTCAGCACCTCAGAATCGCTGAGGCTCAGGGAAGCTGCGTGCTTAGGGTTTAATTTATATGCGAGAGAAAACTACGGTGCTTTTCAAAAGACAAGTAGTTATGAAATTAGCACTGGATTGCTGGATGCAGTGGGAAATGGGGACAGGCGAGGTGCCTCGTGGGGGCTGGGTTGTTCGCTGGGTTTGTGTAGGGGTTGCTATAGCAGCTGCCAGCCGCTCCAAGTGCCCAGGAAAGACCGCAGGCGCAAAAACCTGCTTGGGATTGAGCAGGTGCTGCACTCGGGGCCCAGCACTTCGCAGCGGGACCTGCGGCTGCAGGAGCTTCAGAAGGAGCTTAACCTGTCCCCCAACGCGTGAGTTCCCACCTGCGGCAGCCTGACTGGAGAGAAAGTATACTTATGCAATTAGAAATAAAGTTTTGGTAACAGGCACCCTTAGAAGAGCTTTTATCATTTTAAAAACTGCTCAGGTCTTCTCTTTCTAAATGACTGACTGCTAGTAGAGATATTTCTTTTCCCCTCTCCTTGCTAGTCTATCATATTGATGCTATAACAGGGATAAAAATACTGAAAGTGTGTTTATTACAATGTTACACTGTCCAGTCATTTTCTGTATTGTTGATTTAGGTTGATTTTTGTGTGGTGGTGCAGATGGAGGAGGCTGTGGGAGGTGAGACTGAGTTAGGGGGAAGAGACGAGCCCAGTTCCTCTCATGGTCACTCTGCACAGCAGGAATCAGAGCAACTGAGAGCAACACAACTTTCTTCTAAACCTCATCTTGATCTCTGTCCACCTCTAATTGCTATTAAAAAAGGTAAGGGAGAAAATAATAAGTACTTCATGTCGGCTTTGCATGGAAAAAACCACCAGGAACAAAATGAGAAAACAATTATTAAGTAGAGTGTTTAAGTTTATATATACTGGGTAGGTATGTGCTATTCTGAATCTGCCAGTGTAGGAACTGTGTGTGCTGAATGTGCAGTTTTCAGCTTTATAAGTAAATATGTACATATAAATAAACAAATGCATATATGTTTTTATATGTGTATGTATTTACAGGGTCATCCACAGTGCAACTCTGATCCCATAGCAGATTTCCTAGTATTGAATCATAGTAACACGATTCAAACAATTTTTCTGGAATTAAAATGAGTAGTACTCCATAATGCAGAGTACTTTACAGTGTGACACATAATATGGTATCTCTTTTCTGGAATATTTTAACAGTGATAATAGATTAAATAGTTCAAAGATTATTGAGCATAGCCATCTCCCTCTGTGCCTGTGGGTGCATCCCTTACCTATGTCCACTTTGCTTATGTATTCACTGACCTTGTGGAAGAAGATCACATTAGAGAGTACTGAATAAATAAATATTCGTGGCAACTGGGAGAGGTGTGTGAGGCCTGGAGGAAAGCTAATGCCACTCGTGCCTTCAAGAAGGGCAAAAAGGAGAACTAAAGGCTAGTTGGCCTCACCTTGGTCCCTGGGAAGGTGGTGGAGCAGCTAATCCTAGGTACCATTTCCAGACACATGAAGAGCAAGAAGGTGACTGGGAGTAATCAGCATGCATTCAGCAAGGGAAGAAATGTGTGAACAACCTCATTTCCTTTTGCTATGAAATGATTGATTTGGTAGGTGAGGGGAGTGCTTTTGACATTCTCCTGTTGGGAATTTTTTATTGTTCTCCTTGAGGTGGATTAAACACACATTTGTGCTGAAATACATATAAAAATTAGTAAACAATGCATTGGACAGTCTTAAAACCATAACTGATTCTACAGGAGCTCTGCAAAGATGCTTCATGAAGCAATTCCTTATGTACAATTGCACCAGCACTAGTCCTGTGAGCATCAGCATGGAGCACCTCAGCCCAGCCTTTGGTCCATCCCCCAACAGCAGCTCTGCTGCCCAAACATAGATTCTGAGCCAGGCATTCCAGGACGGCTACAAGACAAAGCTGTGGCTGTTTCTTATCACCAAGGGAAACTATACTCCCTTACAAGGGATTGTTCTGCCTCTAGTATTCCTGCCTCCAGCTGTCTTAACCCTGTCTGCAGATGAGCAAGCTCCATGCCAGACTGATCCTGGGTTACAAATTACTGCTGATGAGCAGTTACAATTTAAATTTCCCCTTCACCTCTGTAAGATCCTCATAGAGAAGCTATTGAAGTGTGGGCTGTCTGAGCAGAAAGTGAGACCAATTGAAAGCATTGAACAGGCAGCCTCAGAGGGTGGTGATCAGCAGCACAAAGTCCAGCTGGAGCCCTGAAGGTAGCAGTGTACCCCAGAGGTCAGTACAGGATCCAGTCCTGTTCAACATCTTCATTTATGATCTGGATAGTGGGGCAGAGGGTACCTTCAGCAAGGTTGCTGATGACATAAATGGGAGGGATGGCCGATACACCAGAGGGTTGTGCTGCCATCCAGAGGAACCTCGAGAGGCTGGAGAAAATTCCTGCACCTGGGGATGAATGAGCCCATGTGACAGTACTAGCTGAGGGCTAAACAGCTGGAAAACAGATTGGCAGGAAAGAACTTAAGTGTCCTGATGGACACCAAGTTGACCATGAGCCAACAATGGCCCTTGGAGCAAAGGAGGCTGATGATACCGTGGGGTGGATAAGGAGTATTGCCAGCAGGGTAAGGGAGATGATCCATCCTCTCCATTCAGTGCTGGTGGGGCCTCGCCTGGGGTAGGGTGTCCAGTTTTAGGCTCCCCAGTGCAAGAGAGACATGGATGTACTAGAAAGAGTCCAGTGAAGGGCCATGAAAATGATGAAGACAGTGGAGTACCTCGCCTATGAGGAAAGGCTGAGAGCTGGGTCTGAGTGGGATCTTGTCTATGCATGTAAATGCCTGAAGGGAGGATGTAAAGAGGGAGTCAAGCTCTCCTCAGTGGTGTCCAGTGATGAGACCAGAGGCAACAGCAGAAACTGAAACATAGGAGGTTCCCTCTGAACATCAGGAAACGCTGCGAGGATGACCGGGCACTGGCACAGGTTGCCCAGGGAGGTTATGGAGTCCCCATCCTTGGAGATACTCAAAAGCCATATGGAAACAATCCTGGGCAACTGGCTCTAAGTAACCCTGCTTGAGCAGGATCTCTTCCAGTCTCAACCATTTTATGACTCTGTATATAATACATATTAATCAGGCAAAAAGAGATACAATTTGATAGAAAATTTACATGGAATCAGTGCTATTAGAATTTTAGTTTTAGTCACAATCTTATTGTTTATATGAAATAGATCAAACAGTAATTCATGAAAGTTTAGTGAGCTGCTCGTAAGCTTTACTGCATGCTCCACTGGGGATCTTATTTGCTGCTGATGATGGGACGTAAATATCATTTTTTGAGAAATAAAATGGTCTCATTTTCTCCAGTGAGAGAAGAGGTTAGCTAGCAAATATGACGACATAACACTGCAGGTCTTGTATATGCATTTGTTGTACTTGAATAATTAGAACTTGTAATTTCTTTTCGCTAGACACGGAAAGTAAATATCGTAGACATGGAGGGAACTTGAAGACAAGGAGCACTGAGCTAGGATCTGCCGTCACAGGATCATCTTTGACTACTGTTCTTCCGGCAAGTGTTTTTGTTCTAAAATAGGTGGTGACTCAACTACCTTTTGTCTGCTAAATGTTCTTCTATACAGATTTTTCTTTAAGTCTTCACTGACTAAAGCCTGTCTAATAATTGCAAGGAAAAAGGAACAGTGAACCACTCAGAAGTGTCTACAGTGTTAGGGCATTGACTTTCTGTGCTCACCATGTGTGTTGCTGGGATTTTGGGTTCTTTGATGATTTTTTTTTTTTAATCCACTGGTTAATATCCTTTCTTTGCCACAATTTAAATTAATCTTGGTTAAGAATACTTGGATAAATTCATACTGCATCAGGGAAGGCATATGCAAAATGAGAGATCCAGCTGTTGACATGGAAACCAGAGATGATAAAAGACTGATGTAGATGAGTTGGGACCTACATGGTGAATCACAATTATCTTTTAGAGATATCACAAGGGTACTGACAACAGCTAGAGGTATTCAGACATTCTTCGTGTCTCCTGGTCTCAAAAAGATGCAGGTAGAGACACGATAAACGTAAAACATCCATTCAGAGTCTGGGGTAAGACCAAATGATAGGAGGAAAAGGTGGAAGATGGCCAGCTTTTTGTTTTTTAATCCAAGAGCAGGGTTGATTAATTACAATTCCAATTACCGTAGAATACTGGGAAGTGATGTAATTTATCTTTTTTTTCTCTTCAGTAAAAATTGTGAGGTACAGAGACACTTCAGACATTTCCAAACCCCAGAATCTCATGTCAGTGGGAGCTGTGTGTAGATGGAAATGATCAGTGTGGTTACTTATTTACCCAAATCTTTAGTTTTCCATATAGCTTCTGAAGATTTTCTGTTGACTTAAAAATGTTAGTCACCGTATCTATTTTCAGTCTTGTTCACATTGATGGAAAGATTTTGAAAAATCCTTTTTCTACATAGATCTCCCTCTTTATAATTGTGCTACTTCCTTTATATGATCTGTAAATTAATCATCAGTTGTACATTTGTTCCTGTGGTAACTGATTTTATAGAGATTTGGTTTATTTATTTCCTTTAAGGTAATAACTTGATACTATATATGAAAATGCTGGCAGTATAGAGATCAATCCCAAATCTGGAATATCGACATATAGAAGTTTGGAACCTGGATTCACAAAGCTGAGATTTGAATCAGAGCCTTTATTGTGCTAAAGTTGTATTTTGACCTTAGCCTGGATCCACATTTGGTTCTGAATTCCTGAGCTGAAGTTTCAGACATGTAGTTTTCATAGCAGCTTTATAGTGAGAAATAATTCTGGCCTAGCAAGTTAATTATTACTGGTTTTTTTTCCCTATACATTCCTTACATGTGATTGTTTAATGTTCTTGCTTGGAGTAGTTTATGAAACCAATTTAAAGATCAACAATATAAAATACAATCCTTAAGTGTGGAAAAATAATCTCTCTATAACAAACTTCTATTTTGTAGCCCACTGTTAAGAAAAGTATAGTACTTTCCAGTGAAAGTAGAAAAGAACTAGCCAAGCAAGCCAAAGTAACCAAAGAGGAGAGAAGAGCTCAGATAGATGGAAGACACAGGTATTTGATATCAAGATTAGCAGATGGGATAGACTTGAGTGAGCAGCAAGTGGAGGAGACTATTATTTCTGATGACAAGGTAAATATTAATTAAATTGTTATTACAAGAAATATTTCCAAAATTTTCGGTGTTTTGAAACTACCTCACAATTAACTACAACTGTATTTTTTTTTTTTTAGTTTCAACTAATAGAACAATTCTTTGCCCCTGGTGGACTTAAAAAGTTGCTCTTCTTTTACCAAGATGTATTGCAGGTATGTTTCTGTTATTGTTTCTGCAAAAGCAAGTTTAAAAAAATAAATCATATGACTGTTGCAAAATTGAAAAAAAAAATTGCTCTGTATGCCAGTGTGCAAAGAACTTGGATCTCATTGTTTAAATACTTACATCTTGGCTTATATGGAAATGGGAGGATGCCTTATGGCAGACTTTGCTACTGTTCTTGCTTTCACAAAAGAAGACTTAAAAATGGCCAAATAGGGTAAAAATTAAGACTTCAAAAATGGTAAAGATAATTGAGACAGAGTGTTCATGGTATTCAGATTTTAAAATACTAGCATAGCATAAGTGTTATAGGAATGGGGGAGCTGCCTGTGTAAGAACCAGTTTGTCTTCTTTTGGTTTTAACTGCACCAACTCCTCTATGGACAAATCACTCATTCAAGAGGGTGAAAGCGATGCAATTTCTTTCTAAATTAAGGTGGCCTCGTGTTCAGGTCTATCCCATTCTGCAGAAAATAAGCTTGGAAAACTGTGACTAGAAATAAGGCAGTTGTGGTTCCCAAGATGTATTTTCTCCCTTTGAGAAGGAGAAGCTTCTGCATAAAGAGTGAAATAATTTGTTCAGCTTCCACGGAGTCTGTGGTATCAGAAGGTGCCAAGTGACCTTGACATTGTCTAACACGAGCGTTGTGGGCTTCCAGAACTGCAGAAGTCCTTCATCAGTCCTTTCGAATTATGCCAGTGAGGAGCCATGGTAGGGAGAGCTAACTCACCCTGTGGTGGTATTTTGGGCTTGGTGAGGAGAAAAACTGATTGATAATTCTTGGTCTTCAGTTAAATGCAACAATGAATTACAGAATCATTATAACTTAGATAAATTAAAAGAACTTTTGAGTGTTACTGAAATTGCTTAGAGACTTTGCAAAGCACAGAATGAGCTCTGCTGTCAAAACAGTTTAATCAGTTTTTCATTTCACTGGGACTAGGCATGCACATTTCTGGGATAAATGTCTTGTTCTCTGACTTAAATCAAGATGAAACTAAAAATCTTGAGATTGTTTTCCTTAACTGACAAGTCAGAAATAAATGCCTGTCCTGGGTTAAATGAAACGTTTCATTAGTGCATTTAATTTTGATTTATTTTGACCCTTTTAACCATAAAAAAATTCTATTCTGTTCTGAGTGTTCTGTTTCAGAAGCAGCATAGCATAAAAATGTTTCTGATGGGAAGTATGAATGCCATCTCTAGCATCTTCCACCACATTCTGATGAGTGAAGAGATCTCATTAATTTGACTGTTCTGTCAACAATTTGATTTCAAACACATTGGAGAATTGGAGATTACTCAAGGGCAGTACTAGACGTGCTTGCCCTGTTCTTGAGACAAAATACCAACCAGGGCAGACTATTGGCCTGAGTAGTAGACATGTCCTTATCAAGATTTATCAAAGATCCTTTCTTTGCTGCTTCCCATATCTCTTTTTCACCAGCTTAGGTTCATGGTATTCATTTGAAGCTGTGCATAGGGGTCAGCAGATGCTGATTTGGGGTGGAAGTGAGGAACCACCACTGTGTATCACACATCACACATTTAGTCTAGCAGGAGTGAACGCTTGACTTTCTAGGAAGAAGGCTCTCCTCACTTTAAAGAGAAATATACCTGCAAGCTTCTCTCACATTATTTTCTGTCACATTCTTCCAAGTTTTAACAGATCATTTGCCAAAATGCATGATACAAACTTAGAGGGAAGCAGGTCTTTATTAGGTTTAAGCTTTTTTGCTTCTTCAAAGAGAAGAGGTTGTAGATACATCTCAGTGGAGAGGGACGAGTGGCAGCAAGGCTTCTCAGAAAGTTTTTTGTTGGAACCCCAGGTTTTGAGAGTTTCAGCCTTTCAGTGCTGACAAGAAGTGATTTTCAAAAGCATGCTGCATTTGACCTGAGGCCTTGGGAAAGGCTTCCTAAATTGTGTGATAACATTTAGATTGTTGCTGTATTATTAAAATTATGTCACTGGGTGGAATAGGTAGAAATGCAGAGATTCAGTAGTATATATATATATATATGTGTGTGTGTGTGTGTGTGCGTGTGTGTGTGTGTGTGTGTGCAACAACATGGAGGGTTTTGGGTGTAGGCTTCTTGTTCTTTCTTTTCTTCTTCTTCTTCACCTTTCTTGCTGTTCTGTCATTGGGTGAAAAAGTCTGCAGTGCAGAACGTAAATGAATAGTTACTGGGTTATAAGTATAAATAAATTAGTTGGCATTTGTTAATTGGATAGTTTGAGATATAAATGACCTTGTCAGCTAGAACTATTAGCCATTTTCTCTGCCTTTTTTGCCTTGCTAACTCAAAGGCTGAAGCTGTGTAGCCTTGCCTTAGGTAAGATAAAATAAACACGGAGACCGGAGAAGACTAAGCCTCCCTCTTACTTACAATTCAAACTCTGAGTAAAAGGACTCACGGATAATAAGGGAAAAATAACCAGAGCCCAGAAATTCACAGTTTTTCTGTGATGTGTGGTTAAAGAAATGGGCAGAAAGCAAAACACTGCATTGTTGGTAGGATCTAGCTGATGGTGTTGCTTGTGAGTCCCATTCACAGTTACAGTATGACTTTGCAGACCAAGCATATGATTCTTTCTGTGACACATTCAGTTTGTTTTCATAGAGGAAGTTGCACTAGGAAACACTTCAGATTTAATTTCATTATATTTTCTGAGACTTTTCCCCCTTATTGTTTGATTTTTTTTTTTTTTTCCTGAAAAAATTGGGCTGTAAAATTCAGGCAAAGCATATTCTCCAGAAAATACAAAACTCATAATTTCTGTCTGGGAATTATGATCTGAATCAGAATGGATGTAGTTACAATTCACATATTCAAATGGATGAAGTATTTGTACGATACAGTTTTTATTTTATTAACCTCATATTTATAATTTAATTGCTAGCAAAAGTTGAATGCATCATCGAGGTCAGATGGGTCAACAAACAGTTCGTCTCAGAAGAAGTTATTTATTACCATGGGTTCCACTGAGGTATGGTTGAAAAAATTCATTAGATGACATTTAAACAGTAGAATACAGAAAAGGCATAACAGTTGCAGTGTTATACAATTTTTTAAATTCTTGGTCAGATGTCTAAGTCTCTATTCTCATAATTGCAGGATTTCTCAGCATTTCTTGAGCTGAGGTCGGCCTTCATCAGTAAAGAAGTAGTGATTTGACTATCTGAGAGGAGAGCAGGTCAAATAAACCCTTGTTAAAAAACTGCAAATCCTAATATTTTTTTAATGACTACATGTTAAGTATTTTCCAGGGCTTGTGCACTTCTACTTTGAAAGTGCAGTTCTTCAGTGGCTTTTTATGCCCTTTCATCGAATAATACTGCACATTACTCAAAAAATACCTTTAATAAATACTTTATTCCATTCAAATTCTTATAATAACCTCCTCCCTGTAACATCTGAGCATTATTCAACAACATATTCAGAGTCATCATTAAGATTACTGATTAATTTTAGTTTTCTGTATCTCTTTTTGGGGAAATCTGGTCTTACATATACAATGGTCTTTGAATAAGGCATGGTGATGCTTTGGTTTTCATTTTGGTTGTTATTGTTGTTGTTTTTTGTTGGCCCCAAAGGGCTTATGTTAACATTGTAATACCAGAAAAGACACAGCAGAAGAATTCTTTCTTGCTTTCAGGGGAAAAGTGAGATTCACTCAGGGGAAAAGTGAGATTCTGCCAATTGGAGCAACTAGAATGGCTTTTCAGATTTGTTGGAGTTGAATTATTATTGAGTTTTTTATTAGGTTTAACAGACAAATAGATGAAAATAAGCATAATTCAAGTACAATAGTGGGAAATAGGCTAGCTCACAAGCTCTCCCTGAACTGCATTTTCGTTGAGGTGCAACACTGAACCAGTCTGTCCAAAAGGGCATTTTTGGTGTTCTTATGTCAGACAGGGAAAAAACAGTATTTGATTTGAGAGGGACAGATTTTCAAATATCTTGCAAACAGATCACTACCTTTTTGAGTAATTGATTTTTTACAGTTTTGCTTTCAGCACATCTTTAGGGTAAGTAAATTTTTAAGTAAATTACTTTTACTGTATACATGTATTCTTTTTAACTGTATGCATCTGGTCCTATTTACAGGACTTTACAGGAACTTGTGCATTTTTCCTGAGGACATCAGATGAAGTTGTAACTGCATCAAATGTCTCCCAGGTAAGACCAAAATCATGCAGTGTTCGCAGTGTACTTATTATTTTCTCAGACCTTTATTCATGCAACTGGAGTAAAAAAAAACCCATAGGGAATGCTTTCATGAAAATGTCTAGTTGTAGGATTAACAGAAGTTCTTTTTCATAGGAGTAAGCATTTGTAAAGTAAAGTAAAATAAAGTATAATTCTAATGAATTACAAATAGCTACTGCAGTATTATTTAATAATACTGCAGTATTATTAAACCTCAAGATTTTAATTAATAAAAATCATTATTAACTAGTCATTAAAATATAACTTCTAATGACAATAGTGAATAAAGACCTAAATCGGAAGATTTTATTTTAAGTAATAACTCTAAATTATGGAAATGGTGCACTTAAACTGTATCTTTCAGACTTTTAAAATAAAGATAATTCTTGAAACTAACATAAGGTTTTCCAGCCTCTCATAGCTTGCTGTGTATAAGAAAAGTACTTTAACAGCCTTTCCTGACTTTCAGAGATACTCATGTTACTAGTTACAGACTGTTTATGTGTCTGCCACGTATCTAAATTTCACTCAAATAGTGTAATGCTGCAGAAGGTTACATGCATTGTGTTAATTTTTGTTTCTTCCCAAAGGTGGTGAATTTTGGCATGTTTGATTGTACTAATGGAGATATCCTTCAGGGCCTGGAATTTTTCTTGTCCCAGATCATGATACCAGCACTTAAATCCCAACAGGTAATCAAACAGTCTTTTTTTCTCAAGATCATGTGGAGGTATGACATGTTGCTGCGGCAGTTCTGTTTGTGCATCAGTTGGACCTAGAACAGAGCATATAAGAAGATACCAGTCTAATATAGGCCATTATGAGAGTCATGCAGTTTGTACACAAACGTTTGAAATACATGTGGCTGCTGTTTATTTTCAAGCAATAGTACCAGCTTTAATTGTTATGACAAAGGAGAATATAACACAGCAACCATACTAAGGTAAAAACTGTGATGACTTTATGAAAACTAGATTAAACCTGAATTGAAAGAAGTGTCAAGTCCTTCTGGCAGCCCAAGGGATCGGTCCATGACTTCATTCTGGAATATGGACAGCAAGCAGTGTATTACATCCAGAATATCCAGCTTCTTTGAGTTGTCCTTATTCTGTGGCACTCACGAAGCATCACCGTTGGTTCAGTTGCCTCTGGACGCACATGTTCAGGGGCGGGAAATACAAAGAAGCTCAGTGTCTGCTGAGAATGATGGAGTTGTGTGGTGTTACCATACACTGTCACTTTTTCTCCCCAGTAGCAGGAAGGGAGATAAGAGTCTGTTTTCTCTGTTCAGAAGGAGAAAAATAAAACTGAAAAAGATACAATCCAGTGTGAAATCAGTGACTGTTGACTTTAAAGTCAAGTCACAGACTTTTATTTTTTACACCCTCTTGCTTGTTTGTCTCTTCTTGTCTAACAGAATAATTAAATCAAAGCACACTTTAAAGTACCGATGGGTATATTTTAAAGGGAATGTTGATAACTCTTTATGTTCTGCCATGAATAAGAAATACTTTTCTAAAGAAAAATACCTTTTGGGTCAAAAAACGAAAGAAGGTGTGACCCTCTTTTTTTTTTTTTTTATAAATCATGAAATAATCAGAACTGGGGAGCTGTAAAAGAAGGCTTGAAGAACAGCCAGATACAAGAGTTTCTGTATTCAGTGGATAAATTTGTGGGTACTTTGTCATCATCTAGACAGAATATAAAAGATAAAATTCAGCTCACAAAAGTAGATGCTGATATTTATGTCAGAAACTTACAGAATCCATTTGACTACATAACTGCGGGTGAGTAATTCCTACACCAAAGCAAACACAATAATGCTGTTTACAAAATAAATATTATGTCATTAGTAAAAATGTACTTTGAAGAATTAATGCATCTTCCCTGAGCTGTATACATTTTTCTGCTTACTCTTGTTAGGTTTCTGATTCTATAATTATAAAACCATCAATCATTTGCCCATACTTTAGTTCATAGATCTTAAAGATATATCATGCAAACAGTTGTCTATATCCCTCTTAGTTTACTGGCCAAGTAGTTGCTGAGTGAATCCATATACTAGTGTGTGTACTATTCACTTTCTTTGAAACTGGGAAAATCCTATCCAATGTTGTCTGACTCGGGGAACAAAACCAGATGTATTTATAAACAATATTTATTTAAGTATATGTTTTTGTAAGGAAAAGAGTAGTTATGTCTCTTTCAACAATAGCTTTCTACCATTTCTTATGAACTCACTGTATTTCTAACTGTTTCCATTGTAAGGGATATGCAATAGTATCAGAGTAGGTAGATGCAAGTATTATGTGTGTGCATCTTGTTTTTATAGTCCTAATCTTTTCCTGCTGGTCGGTGATTCGAATATGCTGAGTTTACGTAGTCTCAGATTATGTTTGACAAGAACATTTCGCTTCTGTACTTTAAATTTCTGTATTTATTTTTTGGTGCTTATAAAACTGTCCAATTCTATGATTTTGAAGGCACTAACACAGAGGTCACTGAGAAACTTGAAGAAGTGGTCATGATTTGGACCAAGCAGATCAGACAAGTTTTAGTGGAGAGTGAACAAATAAGAAGAGAAGCTGATGATGTTGGTCCATCTGCAGAGCTGGAACACTGGAAGTCAAGAATGTCATCATTTAACAGGTCAAATCCCTGCATTATTTCTCACAGAGTCTTAAATAAAAAGGATTTAAAAAAAATAAGTGTGAACTTTTATTCCAGAGAGAGTATTAAATATGTTTCTTTCTTCAAAGCCTTTTAGATGAGATCAAGAGTTCAAGAGTAAAGAAAATTATAAGTATTCTTCAGGCAGCAAGATCAAAGACATTAAAGCAGTGGAAAGAACTGGTAATTATTACTTTCTAATTAAAATTTTAAATTATTATGGTACTCTATTTGCAATATATACAGAACTGAACACAATGCTAAAAATAAAAATAGCTTTGAGTGTTTATGCTGGTTTTGCACGGTGGTTTATTATCAGTTTGTTGGAACATATAGCATCAATGATTCCGAAATTAAATAGATAACTTGAAAAGAAGTCAGTGCTATTGTAATGTGCCTTTCATTAACATAATAGATGGAATGGTTGTGTGAAAGTAAAGCAGTGCAGCAGTACAACATTTTTCTGTCTCTCATAAGCTGAGCCCTGTGCAGGCCAACTCTAGAAGTCTAAAAGTCCATCATAATGCTTTTAGAATTGTTGAGAGCTGACTTTTAGTGGCATAACTGCTACTTCATGTAAGTGGATATCTGTAATGTAAACTTATCAGGCAAAATTGCAGGCAAGCCAAAAAATAAGCTGTAGACCATTTACAGTCAATGAGACTCCCACCCACCCCTACCCTCCAGAATGTAAGTCTTCTATTGCTTAAGAAAGTATTCTACTGTTTTAAGAATAGACCAGGAAAAGTTTTTGATTACTATTTTTATGATAAATGGAATTTGGATAAAAGTGTCTGTACAGAGTCAGTACAAGTCAAGGATGATGAGCTAGATTTCTTTCTTCCTACATACTAGCCCCCTAAGTACTGAATAGTTCCTCCTGACATGAACATAAGGATATACAGGCTTGAGTTGTGAACTCATTGTCCCTAACAAATGTTTATTAAACACTGTTGGGAAGCACCCTGGTACATTTCAGGAATCTTGTCTAAGTTCTGTAGAATGGGTCCTGTGCTGAAACCATTCTAAAATATAAGTTGGATCCATGTGGAGGAAAAAGCTTTGTGGGTCTAAGTAAGGATTTCCTTTAAACCACACCCAAAATGTTGCTGACCACCAGGAAGATCTTACCAATTTTTGCGTGTAAAAGCAGTTATACTTATGTGAAAAATAAATAGCATATTGGAAGGCATTTCTGTGGGAAAATGTTTGCAAGATGGAATCATAGTCTTGTGTTCTGTAAAAGAGGAAGCACCTGTTCAGAAAATCTTCACAGTAATAATTCTATTCCTGTCTTTTTTTCTCATCTCTTCAGGATGGTAGGGTAACAATTGCTGCCAATGAAGCTAAAGACAACGTGAGATATTTATATACATTGGATAATTTTTTTGGTCCACTTGCCAATGCTTCACCTGTAAGTCTTGTAAAGGCACTTAATGTGAAATTCAGAAAAGGAAGGAAGGGCTTTTGTTGTTATAAAAAAGCTATTTTTCCTTTTAATATATAACTCTTATACTTAATATTAGTGAACAGCTTAACTCCTTAGGAATTAGTGAATTGAGCTTACTGATTTTGAATTAGCCAGCGATAATAATACCTTTTTTTTGGTGTAGGAACTAGTTACCATTCCTGAAGATAATTAAAGGGTATGAAAAAACTAAGCATCAGATTGTGCTTTACTTAACCCAATAATGAGATGAGTTGCATTTGTGAGCTTGGGTCTTACATATGGTACCTCTTCCTGTCTGCATGCTTTAGTTAGGAATTTGTGATTGTTTTATTGCAAAAGTCATAAAATGATCTTAAACCTTTGGTTGAGCTGAAATTGGTCAGCTTCCACTTATTTTACAGGTTAAAGCTGTTTCTCTTGTAAGTAGCACTGTCATCCTGGTTGATAAAACTTATAACCATATGGGTCTCAGAGTTCATTTTTTTGAGTGAGAACATGAATTTTTGCTATACAGACACTAGACAAAATTGTCTAGCTTGCATAGTTCAGAACATTTACACATAATCCAGCTGGTGACAATTTTTCTAAATAATGTTTTCAGAGCTTTATCTCTTTTGAATCCATTGTGCTATTTTACACTGTTCTTCTTCTGCAAATATTCACTGTTCCTCCAGACAGGACTTGACTTGTAGATACCATACTTTCTTTATCCTTTTCTAGACCAGTCACTGTCTATTGTTCTGGGTTCTCGGTGTATCTGGCTTGCATGCATTTCTGTGAAATATTTCTGTGGGACAGAAAACTCTGTAGTTCAGTATCCAGTAAGAGTGAGATTATTGTTGCCTTGCCTCCCCCTTCTTGATTTCTCTTCTGTACAGATCTAGGCAAAATGAGGAAAGGCCAACTTTCTCCTTGTCCTTTCTACAGCAGACCAACTCTTCTGTAGCAGTGTATGATCTCTTTTCCTCAGGCAGTATGTTCCTCTGCAAAGCAGACTACAGCACCTTCATATACTGGGGGCCGTGGCCAAGCAGAGTACAGCTTCTGGTTTTCCTGAGGAAAATCCCACTGTGTAAAAGACCTATTCATTTATTCATTGCCCTTTTCCCACATTTTTGTCTTGGTCATAGTGTGATGGGTCTCCGCAAGTGAGTTGGATGGTCCATTTTGTAATGACCTGTCTACAAGAACACAAAAAGATGATTGTCCAATGATAAATATATTCCCAGAGCTGTCACATTTTCCACTGTGTTAAATTTCAGGAAATTAGGATTGCTGACTTTCCTATTCTTTTGCTGTTATAGGTAACCGTGATGGAACACATTCCCAGTTTAATGAACACTGTCTGTATGATCTACTGTACATCACCGTACTACAACACGTCAGAGCGCATGACATCCCTGTTTCTTAAAATAACCAACCAAATGATTAACACATGCAAGACCTATCTGTGTGAAGGTGTTTCAAAAATCTGGGACCTGGACAGGTGATAGAACTTTAATAATTTCAACTTCTGTTGTTGACACTAGAAGTAAAATTACAGATTAGTCACCAAGATTATTAATAGGTAAATTTAAGTAGCCCTTTGTCCTCCTACTAGGCACTGATTCCTATGTTTCCTAATTTTAAGCTGGTAACTGCTAATTCTGTGTAGAATTAAGAGCTCTGCAAAAACAAATTTACTATGTGTTGTGAAAAAAACTGTTATTGGAAACCATGTAATATATACTAGTATACAACACTTGATATATTGTCACCATAGATTTTTTTTAGACCAAAACACACCTAAGAAATTTGAGCTGGGAGCTGCAATTCCTCATAAAAAAGCTCCAAGGACAGACTGGCAGAGTTCCATCCAAGATTTATATTTTGCTTTTGCTGGGCATGAAAGTCAGTTTGAGGAAGGGAACAATATATAGCAGGACCAAAATCACAGTTCAGTTGTTTTGTGGGACATTTCAGGGAAGGGTTAAGTTAGCTGATCTACAGCTACTTGTCAGTGCTACACTCAGCATAAATGGAAGCACAGAGATGTTTGTATGAAACTTATCCATTGGGTGGTGAATTCTGGTGTCACCAGCAGAACAAGTGTATCTGAAAGATGACAAGTGCACATAACATAGGAAGAACACGTACTATGAGAGCAGGTCAATTATTTTCATGCAAAAAAGACGGGGGAAACCACAGAGAGAAGTTAAGATGAACATGACATCTGAAGTTGTCAACTAGAAAATTAATAATTGGAATATTCTCTTGGAATAGTCTAACTGGAGTAAGATTATGGGTATTGACATGAAAAGAAAAAGGTGTTACAAGCTTCATGAAGGCAGATAGTCAGAATGTCTCTGCTTAAACTCCAGCCAAGCCGAAGTTGACTCTGAGGTGACAGGCTAGGAGACATAGAAGTAAATCTAACCATTTTGATTCCTCCTGTATTTTGGTGTAGATGAAGGGAATTTTTCAGAAATTACATGTAATCAATTAAGTACTGGTTATGTTTCTTCTAAAGAATTAATGTAAATAAAAGTACAGTATGTTTGGTTTTTTTTATTCTAGCCGAATTTATTTCTGAGACATTCTTCTCATTTACTTAATTGCTCCTGCTATCCCTGCAAAAGTTTTTTCCCTGTCCCAGTTAATGGTTTCAGCCTATCAATTTGACTACCATTTTAATTCCCAGTGGTCTTTTGGAAGATGAAAGACAAAGCCAAAGTGGAGCAACAGCCCTGGGCAAATGGCTGATGGCTCGTTTCCATGCCTCATCTATGTATCTCATGTGGTACCTTGGTGTTAATGAGCAGCTGTGTATAAGATGTAACTATCTGTGGCCTTAGGAACTAAGCTCTTCCTGGTGTATCTTTTTGAAAGAGCAAGACTCTCCTCATGCTTGTTTTAGTGCGGAAAAATATTTCTCCAGTCTTGTCTGCTTAGAAAAAACCAAAGAAACAAACAAAGGAAAACCTATCAGCAATACTCAATACGGAGGATGAGAAATGGCCAAACTGCAAGCATTCAGTAGCCAGCATTAGCCCAGTATAGATCCTTTGTGGTCTACACCATGAAAGTTTTGGATTAATGACAACAAAACCTAAGATAAAAATATCCAATCTAGATAACAGGTTTAAGTCAAAAATTTTTGATGTAAACATCGTATTTTGATGTATATTTTTCATATAATATATAATTTTGTGTTGTTATTTTGCAAAGTTGCATATTTGACTGAAATATTTTTTTTATTTGTACCCTTTTCAAGACATTAGGATGATTCTCTGTCTTCTGTATTTTCTTCCTCAGGGAAGAATTGCTAAAGAGGATACAGCAATGCATTTCCCTCAAAGAAAAGTACCAAACATCCTTTCAGAAAATTAGGGAGGAGCTAAAGGAAAATCCAAGTGACAGGCAATTTGATATCAGGTAAATAATTCACTCCAGTATTAAATCATATTGATGTGTACAATTTATAAATGGGATGTAATTATATCTGCTGGCTAACAGAAAAGCTAAATATTCAATTAAAAGGAAGTACTTATTATAATCAGAACATGATCTTGCAGAGTGAGTTTTTAAATTTTTATTCAGGAATAAACCAGGTTTTTGTCAGGCACTTGTTGATTCAGTGGAAGTCCAAGGGAACTTATAAATTTATGAATTTATTAATTGAATACAAATGTATATGTATGGTATGAAATCCTAACAAATTTGAATCATGAATATAAGTGAAAACACTCTCAGGGAATTCAATCAGCTTTGAGCTGGGTTCTCTATCACAATGCCAAGGAGTGTTTTACCTGTATTGGCACTTTAAGCATGGGGCATTTCCTAGTATTGTGCATTCACATTTTCTTCTGCAAATGTCTCATTTAGAAGAGTTACTCCTGTGAAATGTAGTAAAGGCTTTTTATTGACATATGTATGGATTAAGCATCTGGTTTATATATATGAATTTAAGATTTTTTTTGTTATATGTAATCATTACAGTATGATTTTTTTTGTGGTGTGAAACTTGATAGCAGCTCTGGTAGGATATATGTGGGTTAAATAAAAAAATTCTGTTCAAATGAGATTTTCATTGCAATCCCTCTGTTGTTTTTTTAATTGTTAGTGAAAACTATATATTTGGAAAATTTGAAACCTTCTGTAAACGTTTGGAGAAAATTTCAGATATGAGCAATACTATGGAAAGCCTTTTAGAGCTCCAGCGTCTAAAAATAGAAGGCATTGAAAAGATCACTGCTCAATACCACAGCATTGCTACAAACACGAAATCCAAACAATATGATGTTCTGGATCACAGGAAAAAAGAGGTACTTACATTCAGCACTTGTGTGACAATCACTCTGTTAGTTCTGTGCTTTTCACTGGAGTTATGCAAAGAATGTTGAATATTTTAACAATGCATATATTATCTTGCCGTAACAATAATACCGATACTCTCATACCTTTTAACACAGTTTGAAAGTGTTAGGGTAAATTTGTTTTTTACTTCAAATGTTTTTTATTAACTTTTTGTAAACTAGATTTTGTGGGATAGGTAACACTACATTTTTTCCTAAACTTGATTGCTTTGAGATGCATATATTTTGAACTGCAGAGTGAAAACTAATTTGGGTATGTTAACAGACTAAATACTGTTTGTCTAATTGTAAGTTTTACTCAGTATTATTAAAAATAATAGTAATGGCAGTATTATAGCAAAGTTAGTAAAGGCACATTTTAGGGGGAGAAGAGAATGATATCACTCCCACTGCTGAACATAATGATAAAAACTAAAGTAGATTTTCAAGTGCTCCAGTCTCAGGTTTTAATACATCCTATACAGGCTGCAACTGAGATGCTTTTTTTGAGCTATAGCCTGCTTGTTTCCCAGAGTTAATGGTCTCACAATAGAAGTTCTAGAAGTGCTGACTTGCTCTCCAGCCTTCTGAACGAAAGCTTGCCACTGTCATTAACTTTCCTTCAAGTATTTAACTCTAGAGTGCTTTTGGCTTTCTTCTGACTGATGGTTTGTGTTTCTCTAATAGTTGTTGCATGGCTCCTTTGTGAAAGAAGGAATGTTCACTGGAATTTGGAGGGGTTAAAAAATGGCAAGGCTTCTCTACACCTTAGTGTTTGGAGCAATATCTATTATAGACTGTCTTCCCAAGCTTGTGCAGTGCTCTCTGAGAGAAGCTTACATTGAACGCTTTTTGTTAGACCCTCAGTATTTTGGACTCTTAAGAAAAATTGTTACAGGTAAATCCCCAAATTACTCATAGGAGCCGCCAAATTTGGTAATAACTTTCCTTAGTCTGTAAGGTGCTCTAGAGAGCCTGCCAGTTTGCTCACCTTTGGTGGTTTCATACCTGGACAGTGAGCTGAGCACTCTCCTGTGGCAGGGCTGCAAGCAGGTGGTGAGTGTGCTCTGTTCTCTGTGATGAGGTTATGAGTTTTCCTAGGCCTGTCTGTATTCCTCTGTGCTCCTTTGTGTCCATGAGGATGAGGCTTTAATCATTCAACCTAACACTGCTTATGTTTTGTTTGCTTTGCTTAGGGTGCAAGTGCCTTTGTTGCCGGTGTTGTTCCTTTTCTTTTTAATGCAGTGCTGAACACATGTACCGGGTAGATAAAACAGATTCCCAAAAAAGCTTCAGAGAAAGGGGTTTTTTAATAAAATGAAAGCAGCATTATAGATAACTTTTTTCTTTTGCTCTTATTCTAGTTTGAAAAAGATTATCTTGAATTTAAGAACCAAATTGCAGCATTGTATGAATCTATACAGGAATTTGTGGATTCTTGGTTTGAGAAGACCGTAACTGTAAGTAAAGTTACAAATGCAAACCCCTGCTTCTGGTGCTCGGAAGGGCTGACTGTCCATAGCTCCTACTAAACTCCTTCATTACTGCCAGTGGTCTGTACTGTGCTGGAGGCTGCCTGAAATAATGTTGGAGGACATCAAGCCTATTACAAATGTTCTAAAAGCTGCTTGCAGAAGTGCTGTAAAGGAATGTTCATTCTTACTTGGTGCCGAGTGTATGTTCCATCTTTCCATACCAATTTTATAGCTCTGTATTTTGAAGTTTATATTCTTTCTTCATCCTGGTGTTTCCTGTTGCATTTCTAAGTTATTCCTGTTTGACTGGCAGGAGTAATGGAATAATGTCTGCCATGTGTTTCCTCAGTGTCAATGCTGTTCATTGGCTCAGGCCTTGATCATGATATGAGATGTTAATGGAGTGTGAGTAAAGGTGTAGGTGTTTTGCCACAACTGTTTGCTGAAAAAAAGGAGTGAGGATTTGAGAGTCAGAAAAAACCCAGCTGTAGTGGTAACAGTTTCTTGGTTTATACAAGAGTGTCTCCTGTGTGGGACAAAATATAGAAATAAAATTCACAAACTTCTGTGGATGGATTTTTCTGTATTTTTTAGAAAACAACTTACAAATTTACATAGCATATTCTAAATTAATAAAATACTGTATGGACAATAACCTCCTGAACTGTTATCTTCTGCAATAAATGCTCCATTTTCCTTTTTAGACTGAACAGATGCTGGGATTTCTGATGAAGCTTGAACAAATAGGAGAAAATAATATTGATCTTAATGAGAAGTATACCATTGTTCTTCAGCAGTACAGCCAAGACTTAGAGTTTATTCAAAAACTCTATCAGAAAGAAAAGGAAAATCCACCTATACCACGTAATATACCACCAGTAAGAATGAAGTAAATGAGAGAGAAAAATTACTTTACTTCTTGATTGTTTTTAAGTTAATGAAAATATAACCTCATATCTTCTGTGTTTTAGGTAACAGGGAAGATTATGTGGGCTCAGCAGTTATTCAGAAAAATTGACCGTCCAATGACATTTCTTAAAAAGAAAACCACACTTTTGAAGGTTGGAAATTAGCAGAGTAGGATTTATGCTAAGCTTTCAGGGATGTTATCAACAGATACACGATTTACCTTTATACTTCTACACTCACTTTTCTAGCAGCTTTTATCCAAGATCATCCAACAGTAGGACCTTGAACACTAGCTACGCTTTGTGAAAGATTGTCGTTTGTGTACCTTTCTCAGTGGGCCATTAGTGCCTTGTATAGGTCATAGTATAGACTTTGTTCTATGGGCAAGATTGAGAGGAAAAATCAGGAAAAAGGGTCATGTTGGTTAGAGCAGTTGAATACTACTTAATAATTGAATTCCTAAATATATTGCTATGTTTCTGTATCTTACCTCGTTTGTAAGATAGACTATTTTAGAGCTTTCTATTTTGTTTTTTTTTTCCTGTGGTAGAGAGGAAAAGCCTAGTGGAGGGCCTTCCTACAGTGTTAGATTCATTGAATTGTTTAAGTGGTGCTTTTTCTTTCTTTTTCCCCTAAATTGCAGACACTGGAAATGAAAAAAGTTATCAAGAACTACAATAAAATGGCTGCAGTTCTTTTGGAATTTGAGCTTATTTATCATAGGGCCTGGTGCAGGTTTGCTGACCAGGCTAGGAATGCTCTGTGTGCTCCCTTACTTGTCAGGCACTCAGAAACCAAGGTAAATATGATTTATTTTTTGTATTACTGTTACATGATGTAGTATTACACGTTACTTTAGTCATATCACTGATAGACAAGAAAAATTAAAATAACCTTAACAGGGTTAAAAAATGAGCTACTTGAGTTGGAATTTTTTTCTTTTTTTGTGTATATATTTATGATATGTCTCATAATGTCTCTTTCTTATAAAGCTTCTGTCTTATTCAGGATTTAAAAGAGACAGTGTCCAGCAAATACATATCTACTGCTGACTTATCTACATTCTTTAGATATTGTTTCCTTGTTTATTTTTTATGTTAATCAAAATTTTAGTCGAGGAAGGAATTTTTTTTTAGATCATGGTCTTTTCTGCAGTGATCAATATCACTGTGTTGAATATATTGCAATAATTCATTAATTTGCTTTCAAAACTTCTGAGGCAGAAAATCTTACTGTTCTTCACAGATTTTTTTTCTGCTGTAGTGCAGAGAAATTATGGTTAAAATGTGGCATTTTTTGTACTAATGATTCCATAATGGACAACTAGAATGTAGTTTTCAAATTTATGTAGCATCTTAATAACATTTAGTGCCCCCAAAAGTGTAGAGATTAACCTTCACAATATTTCTCCCTAGTTACTGATGGAGAAATTGAGATGAAATGGCAAATTAGCTTCCAGAGAATATAACTGCAGAACAAGAATTGAACTTGGGAAGTCCTGGGAGCCAAGTGATTAGGGCACAGGGAAGGAGTCACAAGAACTTGAAATCAGTGTAAGATATTGGTTGATTAATACTTTGGGAAGCCCATATATTTGTAGGGGAGATTGAAGAAGAAACATGGGTATCTATTCTAAAAATCCTCTCCAGTCATCTACATCTCTTTATATGATCCACACAGTGTATCACACTACATGTACCTTACCAAACTAGTGTCTTATTTTCTCTTTATTTTTCTCTTTTTCACTGCTACTGCTACATGAAGGAATTATTTGTGAACTTGGACCCAATGGTCCTGGAAGTACTTTATGAGACAAAATACCTGAGAAAAATGCATTTTGAAGTTCCAGATGTTGTCCTTGTCTTGTGTGCAGCTGAAGAACAGATTAAAAGACATCAGAGGGAGTGAGTGAACACTTTTTGTATTTGTTTCTCATCTGCAAATGGGAATCCCTACCTTTGAGTCTGTTGCATATATTGCTTTTGATTTATTATAATTTTTCTCTTTGATGGAGTTTAATTGAATTTTAATTGCTTTCCCCTGTATTTCCATATTAACATGCAGTTGTTCCTGTTTACATGTCTCATTACTTGGAAACGCCTACATGTTTTCGTTTTGTTACTTCAACAGCTGCTGTCTAAGTGGAGCTCCTAGGTGCTGCTATCATTATTACCAGAGTGCATCTGTGCACTCTAATATAGCAATTACACTCCAAAACATTATGCTTAACATCAGATTTTTTTTTTCCTGTTAGGAAAATAAGCTGGAATTTACCACTTGATTATAGCACAGCCCGAACGCATGTATAGGTAATACACTGCCTAAGTTATAACTTGGTCTCTCATGCTGAATATCTAAAATCACTTTTGTTGATTTAAAATAATTTCTTTCTGTTTCTTGTAACAGTCCAAATCTTTGCTGCAAGAGTTCTTTCATTCTCAGGGATGCTGATTGTTGATTCTAGAACTCTCTAAACAGGGATGTTCAGTCTTAAAAAAGCAATGCTTTTGTGAGGAGTGTACTTTAATTCTTAATTGGAATTGGACAAAAAGGGACAAAATTTGAAGAGTTTCATAAATACTTCAACCCCTCCTCCCTTTCTCCGTTGTTGAAATTTTCAGTGGTCCACCCTTACAATGCAACATTTTTCACTGATTTTCTGTGGAGTGTTTAAGTACAGCTAACCATAAATTTTTAATGTACAAGGCAAACTCTGTATGCTGCAGACCTCCAAAAAGCAACTGCACCAAATTTTGTCATCCAACAGGAAAAAAAGTGCAGAAAATTCTTGCAATAAGAAAAGAAAGCCAAACTTACCTTCTACTCTAAAAAAGACTTCATACTGACTCCCCAAGCAAGGAAAAAATATTCAGGGGATGTAGATTTTTGGTTAACAACATTTGAAAAACAGTTCTGGGTTTATTGTGAATGGGTTATTTCAGTATATGGTTTGTAGCAATGATGTCTAAAGTCATGATTTTAATCTGGTGCAGAGCACAGCTATTGCTCTTTTTTTCCCAGCAGTTTCTGTAAGGAACCCATTATGCATATGACCTTTTAATTGTATTTGCTTCTAATTCTTTTTTACACAGTTTCTTTGTGTAGCTCCATTTTCATGGAACTATATTGGTAAGCCTTGATTCAGAATTTGGATTCTTTTTCTTTGGGATTTGGGATTCTAAGTGGTTTGTATGTAGCTTTTCTTATAAGCAGTGTCATTTCATGCCATGTCTTGTGAGATGGGAAGAAGGAAACAAAAATTCCATGTTTTCAATATCCTGTTTGTATTTTTTTTTCTTTTGAATTGTAGTTAATTTTTCTTGAGAGAAAAATCCTCTAAATTGATCACAGTCACTTTGCAGGAGGTACTTATTTCTTCAGTCTGGTTCTGCTGTTGGTAAGGACAAAGAGGCCTGCTTGGAGTTAGGCAGAGCTGGGAAGGGTTCTTATTTTTAGAGTTGAATCAGAACTTGCAAATCTTACTAACAGAAAATGTGTCCAAAATTCTGAGCATTTCAAATATCTGAATGAAGCACATTATAAGCATGATTGCATGTTTCAGACTCCAGAACCTGTTAATCAGTTACAAGGAACATCTGAATAGGATCCCTGATGTGCTGAAACCACTGATGAAGCCATTCATAGGACAAATTGAGGATGCCCTTACTCCTGGCCTGATGCAGCTGTCATGGACTTCTTTGAACATTAATAAATGTAGGTAGTAGGAGAAGAAGTGGTGAACCGTTCATACTGTTAGATGCCTGCATTCATTTTTTATTTCTCTGTGAAAAATGTGTTTGTGGACTGACCTCTTTAGGTGGATAATTTTAGTCCAACTGCTACAAGAATGTCTGGCAAGAGAACAGCCATGGGTGTTTTAATAATATCTTTTCTATTAAAAAAATCTTCTTTGACTTATGCCAAACATCCTAAAAGTGACATGTCTGAAATCAAGGTTGGAGGTTTCTGCCCAAATCCTAATTTTTTTCTGAGAAAACGTTTTTTATTAAGCGTTGAGATTTTCCACACGATCAGTAAGACACAACCTTAACCCTATCAAATACAGCATAAAATTGATTAACTATTGTAAAAGTGTCATTGAAATGGGCGTATATAAAACCATCACCAAGACTTTTATGTTGCAGTTTCATGAGAAAACAATAACTCATGCTTGTAAATTAGTTTTCAGTTGAGGTTGATTGATGTTAGGCTTTCTCTTTTCTTCTTCAAAAGAAAAAGCAGGAATATAAACAGGAACAGGAACAGGTCTATATCTAAAAGTGAAATGTGGCACAGGTTTGTGCAGCTGTTCATTTATGACTCTGCCATGTGGCACTGGTGCACGGGGCTCTGACCAGTGCTTAAGGCAGGGCTGGTCACCTTTCAGCTTTACTTGACCTTTGCCTGACCAGAGCAGAAGAACCAAATATCTGTGCCTTAGATATCATAGTGATTTCTTTCCACATGCAGTAGAAATATATATATATATAATACCTTATGGTAATAACAGTGACAGAGGACATCAGGTGATGTATTTCTTTCTATTTTGCAATGGAAGTATGAAAGGGAAAGAATTTTTCCAGTCTATTCAGAAACAGTCAATTTTACCTTTTGTTTAATAAACACATTTGTTAAAGCAATCAGTTTATCTCTTTCCAAAGTAAATTAGATGATATGTATGAAAGAAGAAATCTAATAGTTTAAGGAGGTTGTAGTCTTGGCTGGAATTTTAGCCATTTAATTTATAAGTTAATTAAAATTACAAAAGTACTGCATTTTGCTGTGTATGTATGTAGGAGGACCAAAATAATTTTTGGGCACTTGTGTCCCTTCTCTTTTCTGTTCTGTTATGTTGATCCTTTTCATTACAATGTTGTTACCAAGAAGAAGAGATATTTTGAAGCAATTGTTCTGTTTATTATAAAATGGTTTAATCTAAAGATTCAGAAGTACAGCAAGTCCATCATATTTCAGGCTTTCATTTCATATTTCATTGTCATTAAATCCTGATTTTATTGTAATACCTGGGAAGAGTCAGAGGTGAGTGGGAGGAAGGGGAGGTGAGACTTAAGAGGTCTGTGTTTTGCACTGATTTGTTTTCATTTTGTTATCCTTGTTTAGTTATTCAGAATGTTTACAGAACCCTGAGGGAGTTGGACTATGTAGTCAAAGCAGCATCTGATACCCTGGAATGCAGAATTGAAAGAATTCTGAAGGACATGTCAAACACTGCTCTGATAATTTTGCCAGAAGATGAACCTATAGATGTGACTTCATTCTTGGAACAAATAGAAAAGCTTGCTATCTCTGCTGCTTCCAAACTGTCTCAGTAGGTTTCTTAATTGCACAGACTTGAAGGCCATTTTTGGGAAGGTTTCTTTACTTACTACTTTTGTATGCATAGAGATTTTACTTTTAAAATGTTATTGTAACAGAGTACTGGTCTAGAACAAAGTGATAGTCTTAGGATGCAGGGGAGAAACTCCAAAGTACCTTGAACACAGCAGTTGTGAAATAGCATAGCATTTAGCATTTAGCATTTAGCATTTATTTAGCATTTCTTACATTTTTTCTTATGCCATTCTAATAAGTAGCAAGCAAAATGAAGATGGATATGACTTGAAATCTCATCCACATGTTAATTGCTTGTTTCTTAATACTTCTTTTGTTTTTATTTTACTCATTCTGATTTCACAGATTATCTTCCTGCCTCATCATGATAAACCTGTTTTATTATCTATAGCTGGAAAAAACGTTTTTTTAAAAAATTAGTATGAAGTCCAGTTGAATCAGATATAATAGGATCTGACAAATGGGTTTCTTGTTAGTCAGCATGTTTTAATATCTTAAAATCTCTGTATGCCCAAGCAATAGTAACCAACTGAAAAACATCGAAAGGGCATTTCCCTGCACGTAAGTGCAGTGAGACTGGGGATATGTGCCTGGGAAATGACAAAGGGTATTCCTTATGTTTGATTCCCCATGGGTGACTGTAAGGTTGTTTTTGTAGGCAGAGCCAAGAAGTGGAATGCTCTGTGTATGAACTTATAGGTATTCTTGAGCACAGTCTGAAAGCAGATGCTGGAAGAACTCTGGAGGTAAGACCTCTACAATGTAAAAACTAGCCTTTTACAACCTTGTCAGATACTTGATGTTTCATTTATATGCTGGATAATACAATTGTTTTCCTACGAATTTCCCTTTCCCTGTTCAGGATTCCTTCGCCTGTACACATCTTGACATGAAACAGAAAACACGCTGCCAAGAATGCCTGTCCTGTAGCTACTATAACCTGATGGGCCAGCTTTGTCAGAAGAATACTGACTCTCTGATAAGATGTGAGTCCATCTTTTTCAGATACGTTTAATTTTTAAAATAAAACGTAAAGATTTTTTTTCCTCCCAAGCTTATTGTGGTAAAAAAAGAAGAAATCCTCACTTGAATATTGTATTTATTTAGGCACGAAGATTTCTTTAGAGTCTCTAAGACATCGATTGCATGTTATTGACTCCAGATATCAGACAACTAAGTTTGTGGAGGCACGCAGGGTTCCTTTGTTCAGAGCTGAAGTTCGACTGGCTATTCCAAATATTGTCTTGAGACCAAGCCTTGCAGATATTCAGGTAACAAAATAATTGCACATCTCAGTCGTTTATGATAAAACGTTTATAAATGCATTGTTTTAAAGCAATGTGTGCAAGTTTAGTCTGGTATAAGTACTAAAAGGAAGGGGAAGAAAAGGTAAAAAGTCACTTGAGTTCATGATGGCACTGGGTGCTAAGGACATGAAGCCATGGATCAGATTTGTTATGCAGGCTGTTAGAATGAACTGTTTTTCTCAAAGCTCAGTAACTCAGTAATTCACAAACCTCTACTTAGAGGCAAACATTTCAAAATGAGTGAAAAAGTAAAAATGAATGCCATCAGTACAGCCTGATTGGCTTCCTAGTCTTTTTAAACTATTTCAGAACATAAAATCAGTTTAAAGAGTCATTCATAAATCAGCATTCAGCAGTAAATGTAAAGAAAATATTTTAAAAATGCAAAGAAAATGTGAAATTTTCTGTACAGTGAAATGTAAAGAAAAATATTACCAGCCTGACGCCCTAAACTGTGAAAAGATTTAAACACTTTTTTAAACTTATACTAATTCTGCAAAATTCTTACACATATATTTGCAATATCCCATGATGTCTGAAATTGTTCACAGAGTGTTAGTTGTTTATGGTGTTGATTTGTGGACTTTTCACTTAGCACGGTGACTGTCAAAATCAGTAGCTGAATTACTTCTCAAGTTTCATGTGCAGCCTTCATGGTGGTGACAGTAAGAAATCAGGCCACAAAGAGTGATTTTAAAATACCATACATAGAAAAAGCCATCTGAAAATTTATGTAGCTGCCTGTATAGATTGTAGACTATGCCATCACAAATTCAGACAAATGTATTCAAGCATTCTGGTGTGAACATGAAAACTATTATTAATAACAAATTACAATGTTTATAACCATTTTTAAGGGAAATAGTACTGTAACTAAGTTACAATCCCCAGTGATTCATGATTACTGTTCATAAAGGTCTCTTATGTTGTTGTCTGAAAACCACATAAAGTTGGAAGGACTGTGATAAAACTTTATGGACTACTCCTTCCCCTTACAAAATGTGGTTTTGGGTGATCCTACATCATGATTATTTAGAATATTTCCTTTAAAGATAAAGGTATAATTTTTCAACTTTGGTATTGTTTGGAGGATCATCCCCCACCCACATAGTATCTCTGTGAGCTCAAGGTGGTTGTTTTGCTTTTTTCAGAGTGCTGTAAACAAAGTAGTAAATATCATACTATCAATACCCAAAGATATTCCCCTGTGGAAATTTGCTTACTTACACCATAAACAGGAGCAGGTGAGTATTTTATTTTGATTATTTAAAAAGATTTGGTATTTTGGTTAACATTTCTTTAGATTATGTTCTGTACCAATACTTTCACTTTTACTTGGTAGATCTTCCTGTTAAGTGAAAGCCTAGTTTTTAATCTCTGTGCTGAGAGAATAAATAAACATAAGAGTAATAGCTCAAAAATCTTAGTTTGGTAGTTTCTAATATTAAAATCAAAAGTTGCTTTAAAATAATCTTTTAAGTATATTGTTCAAGTATGATGATGGTAGTGTAGAACCAACATTATCTGTAAGTACTATCAGCTGAATATAAATTATTATCACTCTTCCCAGGCAAAAACTCTTTTAAGTTAAACTGCAAGCCTTCATATGGCACCTAAAATACTACAGCTCATACAGTAAAAATATTTTAACTAGCATGAAAATTAGCACTAAAACCTTGGGAAGGTCCGAGGTTTAGGTAGAAACTGAAATTTGCTGAAGGACAAGAATGCACAGTAATCATGTGGCCTTAATTGTCTCATCTGGGAACAAAATATAGATGTATGTAGATCTGTGCTGAAAAGTTTCTTTGTAAAAATATTTTACTTTGTTGATATGACATGAAAAACAGATCAGCTCATTTCAGTGAAAAAACTCACATTCAAGTCCTGCAAATAAATAATAATTAAGATTTTAAAAAAGGAAAGAACTATGAGAGAGTGGACTGAGCTCTGTTTTGTTAAGCAGAATGTTAGCTTATTTCCAAGCAGCCAAACCTCCACTGCCTCCAGGACTTTGTATGGCCAAGAATGGGTACAGATTGTAGTTCTACATTAAAGAAGGCAGAAAGACCTTAGCAGCTATGTAGGAGGAGTAAACAGCACAATTGTACTTGTATGTGGTGCATATTTGACTGATGTAATTCAGAGATGATTAATATAGAGCTTTGCATGAAAATTTTTATAAAATCAGCTGTAACACTAGAACTATAGCTCTGTAAAAATCCAAGCTGAGAGCAGGGAGTCTCCCTGTGGACATTTCTCTACACTTTCTGTCTGTTCCTAGAAGTACTTATTATCTGAGCATCATTGCACATTCCATAATTTAAAAATGAAAACAAAGCCCCAAATAAACTAGTGGACATATTTTTTTTCTTGTTTAATTTATACCAGGTTGAACAAGCTGTTGCTTTAGAGTTAGGTGATGAGAGCAAACTCACCAGGATGGTGGCACTGAAACCTTTAGACAAGCAGATCATTGAACATAAGGATGTAAACAAAGTGGTGATCCAACTAAATGCAATTATTTTGTCTCTTAAAACTGAAGCACTGAGTCTTCTGAAGACCTTTTCTGAATTTTCGGACATCTGGAACAAGGTAAACTACATGCTTAATATAACATGTTGCTGTGTTGTAAAATCTAAATAAATTTTTAAAAGAAGTTATTGGTTGCATAAGGATTCTGTGCTCAAAAGGAAGCATTGCTTTCATGGTAAAATCCATACACCCATAATTTCTCCGCCTGCTCTTGTGTTGACCAGAACTTGAAAATCTTTACCAATTAAAGCATCTAAGAAGGACAGCAGAAGAACACAAAAGAATTTTGGAGCATAAACAAGCTTATGCTTTCACATGCTTATCCATCTTTCTCACAGCATCTTGTCTGCATGCATTATGAAAAACAATAGTTGAGCAGAATCTCTTAGAAACTGGAGACTCCAAAGCTATTCCTGAGTATTAAACTGACTAGTTCTTCTCCAGCAACCACTGCTGAAATAGTCTTTTCTATTTTTTCACAAAAAAAAGGATAACCTATATCTAGGAAATCTTTCAGCAATAAGGATTCAAAAGCTGAAGTGAATCTGGGCTGATGGCGTTATCTTCGTTAGGAAGTGGGTCTAGTCACATAAATGGTAAAGCTCTGAGGAGTGTTTTTGTCAGGAGAGTCATCATGAAGTAAAACTTTGTGTACATTCTGCCTAGCGAAATTCAACTCTGTGAATGGACAACTACTGGTCTCACCTGTCAAAGGTGCTTTAGTCAGGCCAAGAAACAAGCAATCAAAACAGGAGTCATCTTATCTTTGTAACTGCTCACTGTTTTTAACTTCCCCTTCCTAAATCAACCCTTAAGTGACCCTGTTCCTACAGCTGACTCTGCTGTCCAGGCTGAGAGAGGGCATATTCACATCTTCATGGCTTCTGAGGTTCCAGAGCTTAATGCTCAATTTGATTGAGATACTGTTTGAGCTAAGCACATGTTGATAGCATGTCATTTCACCCAGATAAGACACAATCAGGTTGGGTGATGCAGTAGAATGATGTTTCTTTTTTACTAAAATCTTCTAAAATAGTCAATTAACCTGTTCCTTAAACTTAAAATTCCTGAGGAGCTGGCACTGTTCTCCCCATCTTTATAACATCTCTTGGACCACTGGGAACGGTCGCTGGTAACTCATTAAGGGCCAGAGAGGTGCAGATTCTCAGGGATCTCACAGTGCAGACTGCAGGGGAATGTCGCTGAGAGGGGCGAATATCATTTGTCTGTAACTGAACTGAGAATCTTGCACCTCTGTTGAGCTGGTGACAGTGATTTCTCACCTCTGCAGAGACTGGCCTACCTAATGAAAAGGAAGGATGCTTAGTGCTCTACTGCCTATAAACAATCTTCAACAAGCCAAATGCTCCCCTCTTAGAGCCCTTCCTCCCTGCCAAACTATTTTCTTCAAATGGCCAGGATGCCATTTGTACCTAGAAACTGCAGTTTAGAGATGCTGTTTCAGGAAGAGTGAAGATGTCTGAGTACGATTCCTCCCATTTAAATACCTGTTAGAGGATGTGAGCTGCTTTGGTAGGGTTGCAGACAGAAGGGAGAATAGGAACAAAATATTTCCAGCAAAATTTTAGTAGCTACATTTTAAATTTGGTAGTAACATTTGGATGGATAAGGGATATCCTGACCTGTGTCGCTTTTTGAGTTACAGATTTCAAGTTCTCTAAAGATTGTTATACAAAAAATAAGAGTCAGGTAAGGCAGTTCAAGTAACATAATTTGTACTTATACTAATTAATGCTTATATCTTAAATTCTTTTAGAGAGGGAACGTTTTGTGTTTGTACAATACATCAGGCAGCTGGGTGCCCTGTAGGTTTTTATAATACCAATGCTAAATAGTAATTAAAATAAACTTCTTTTAAGTAGGATCCAGAAGAAAAAGTGAAGGAGTTTATAGATACTAAACCAACAATGGCTGAATTCCAATCTCAAATCAGATATTTTTCTGTAAGTATTTTATCTTTAATAAAAATGAACTGTTCAGATAAATTTTAGTGAAATTAAACGCTGAATGCTTGTATTTGTCTTAGCAATTGGAAATGCAAATCAGAGAACTGCCCAATCAGTGTGCACTGCAATCAGTGGAAGTTGCAACAGAGTCATTGAAGATAGCTTTAATTCAGGAATGCCGCTCAAGACAAAGAACATTTGGATTAGCTTTAAATAAAAAGTCTGCCACAGATGTGGGCGAAATTTATTCATTCATCGAAAATGTTAGCAAGAGGTTAAGCAGACCTATCCATGACCTTGGTGATGTACGGGAAGCAATGGAAGCACTGAAGGAGATTCGAGAGAATGAGATTAAAATTGACATGACAGTTGGACATATAGAAGAATCTTACTCTGTGCTTCATAAATACAATCTGCTCTTTCAAGATGAAAATACAGAAAGAGGTGATGGATTGGCCTATGCCTGGAAGAACCTAAATACACAGGTATTGTAATTTATTTTTATTGAAATCATTGTTATCAGCCCTCTTAATGTTGAAATGATAGACCAAACCTCTTTTCCTAATTAATTTTTTTGTTTCCTACATTCATTCTTTTGTACTTGTTTTTTCCTCTTTGTCTGCATATAGGCACGACAGGTTGAGGACTTGCTGCTGAAGGTACAGCCCAACATGAAAACAGATTTACTGAGAGGTGTTCAAAAGTTTCAGATTGATACTGCAGGATTTTATAAAGAATATGATGAAAAGTAGGTGACCTGTATTGCAATACAATTATGCTTCATTAGTGATTGTTTGAAAACATAGCACAGCATAACTGTATATATTACACCTGAAAAAAGGCCTAATTTCAGATTAATATAAAATGGGCATACAGTCTTACTGTCAAAGATTCATTCCTGTAATTTCAGTGCTAGAGTCAGTGAAATTCTGTAAGAGTTAATAGGTTGGGGGGAAAAAATAAATCAAATTCTCAATCCACATCAAAATGTAAAGTGTTTTTTGGAGTCTTAACAGAGCACTTTTCCAGTTCTAGGTATTTCTAAATTCAATGAGTCTTACTCAGCCTTACTTTTAAACTTACTTTATCACTTTTGAAAATGTAAATTGTGAGATATCTGTGGTTCATTGGATACTCCTACAGTAGCAACAAGGAAAGAAAGACAGGATTTGGCTTGCTGTGATCTCTTATGGCTCTGGGACAATACCTAGCCTTTAAGGGCTTCCCCCTTGCTTTGGTGATGGAGGACTCCTAGGCAGCTGTCGGGGGGCCTCAGCAAGGCTGACACCCCATCCCGTGGGATCTGCTTTTAAATTGAGGCTTCACTGCTTGGTCTCTGTCTGCTGCTGTAGCTCTGCCAGAGCTGTGCCTGTGCCTGGCTATGGACCCTGCTGAGCTGAACATGGATCCCAATGCACAGACTCACTCCTGAGGCTGACCTCAGAGCAGCCTGGTTCCCACGGGACTGTGTCTCCTCCTGGTTACCTTCCCTAGACCCGCCCCTGCCCGTGATTTACTGACTCACCTTCCATGCTTGACCTTGCTCATGTGTAATTACTGTGTGCACTTATCTAAAGGCCTGGACTATCATCTGAACCTGATTACCACCGTGAGGGCCCTGCTCTTCCTGCTCAGGTTCTATGGGATCATGCCTTGGCTGCCTTTGCTGACTGTGTTTCCGCTTTCATCTCCTGGTCCCATTTCCCTTGCCAAGCAGCCAGCCTGCTCTGCTTTCTGCCCATCTGCCTGACTTTCTTTCTAAAAATAACCATGGCACAACAGAAGATGACAGAGTTCTCATCCCAAAATATTATGATGTGGCCAAGAAGTGGTCCCAGGTGAGATCTGGGAACTGCACCCCATCCTACAGCTGAGTTCTCATTAGGGAAAATGATATTTTTTTCTCTTATTTTTCTGACTACTTAATTATGGTTCTAGTGCTAACTACACAGTTTTCACTCCTGATTTATATACCTGCTATCTTTCCCTTTTTAAAATAGAAATGAAAATAGTTATTAAAATTTATTTTACAGAAGAAACAGGAAATAACAAAGATGAAACATTTGTAGATCTTTTTTAGCTATTTGCAATGTTTATGGTAACAGAGATGATTTTTTAAATTAGAAAATAAATTGAGCTTTCTTTCAAGAACTATTGAATATGTAATCTTGGTACGCTGAATATGTCCTGCATTTTCTCTTTTAGTGTCTTGTGAAAATTTGTAGAAAAAATGCTTAAAAATATTAAATTGTGTTCAGTAGGTGTGGTCTGGGTTCTGTTGTGCTTCTTTGTGAAACCTGTAGGGTTGATAATTTCACTGAATTTGTTTTGGTTTTTCCAGGGGACCCAGTGAGGAGAATATTCCTCCCCAGGAAGCAAGTGACAGATTACAGATCTTTCAAGCCAAATTTAATGAACTATGGAGGAAGTATCTCTCTCTTTCTGGTGGGGAAGAATTATTTGGTCTTCCCATCACAGGTAGTTTCTCAGGGGATAAGAATACCTGTTTCTAGGCTATTAAATTTTTCTTGTGATTCCTGCTAAATGCATTCAGTGCTGGATTCATTGCAGAAAAATTCCTTGCAGTAAATTATTGTTGTCTTTCCTATGAAAAGCAGCTGTGTGAAACTGGCTCTCAGTGTGCACATACATAAACATCAGGTGGAAAAATGCTGCTCTGCACTGCTCGGTGGGTCTCAGGGTCCAGATGCTTAGCTCTCTTGCTTTTTCTATTCAGAGCTAAGCACATCTCTTGCCAGTATCCTGCTCTGTACAAATTTGGGAAACATGTTGCCAAAGTACTCAAATTGTCCCTGCTCCAGTTGCATAATGAATTCCCTCGGGCTGTGCAACTGATCTGTCCTTATGTCTCCTAGTCAGACACAGTTCCTTTGGAAGACTGTGGTGTGAACTAAAGTTACAGCAGAATGTATGATAAGCACTTTAATTTGTGCATACTAAATTGAGTATATTTTCCTATCTGAGGACATATGCAGTAATCCAAATATATTTAACTAGAAATTCCAAAAGATACAAAAGAAAGTAAATAAAACATTTCTGTTAAGGATGTCCATTTAAAAAACTTTTATTGCCTAATATATTTTATATATTTCATTTGAAAGCACACCCCTTATGCCCCAAACTCTGCCTCTTAAGTGAATAGTGTAAATTGACATAGGGGGTATTTTAGTTCTTGTCTAAAATTATGTTGTGTTCCTTTGCCATTTCATCCACTTTTTCAGCATTGTCTCCCTCACTTATAAGATTACATCTACTGCTATAGAAGAATATTTATTTAAAAAGTCAGCAATCTAAACAATTACTGTGCATTAAAATCCAATGTTCTTATGTAATGTAACTGGAAAAGTTTGTCTTACTAGACACTATATCGAAAACTGCAAGTCTGATTTCATTAATTTATTAAATAACATTCTTAGAAATGCATAGATTCTTATGTTCATGAATACATTTGACATGAATACCTAAATAACAGGCACAAATTTCCAATTTTAAAATTTGAAACAGAGTATCCTGAACTTCACAAAATTAGACGTGAACTTTCGTTGCTTCAGAAACTTTACAGTCTTTATAATACAGTTACTGCTAGTATTGATGGATACAATGAAATGCTTTGGAATGACTTAAATATTGAAAAAATGAACAGTGAACTTCTGGATTTTCAAAGCAAGTAAGTTGTTTTCTGTTGAAGTACATGCAATTTTTATTTCTAGCTCTGTTTTTTAATTAGCTTTTGAAAATGGCTCAGAGTGGCCAAAGAATGTTGGTCCATCTCAAGCTGAGACTTACCCAAGTGCTGGGCACAACTGCAGTGTGGTGCAACCTGCAGCTGATAGAGTCACTTGAGCCTTGCTGGGGTATATTGACATGGCAGGCTGTAGCTTATTTTATAAGTAAAGTGCACAAACCTGTGTCAGGGTGGTTGTAAGTATAAATAACTTTCATAGCTGATCTTATACAGTACCTTCTCAGTGATTAAGTTCACAGTTAATTAATTGTTAGTCCATGATACTAGATGGAATTTTGAACCTACTGTTTACTTCTGCACATTTGTCTAAATTGTAATTGTTATTTCAAGAAGGGTAGCTGGCAACACTAAATTCTGAGGGATTATTTATGAGGTTTAATAATGTTTTCTGACTGAAAACTGACTGAACTGTCTTTTAGTCATTGATTTGAAAAAAACCTCAACCCAACCTTTTTTAAAAAATAAAAATAGTAAAAATTAATGTATATGAAACATATGTACTTCTGCATTTGGAAAATTTATGTCTTATCTCATTTCAGTAGAATTCTGGAATCTGCATCATAATTTTTTCTGTAGTTAATTGTATTTTACAGGCTGTAAGACTTTTTATGCTTCCTTCTCCAGAACCCTGAAGGAAGCCATTGCATGGCAATTGTTTTCATTTATGCGTTTCTCTTTGAACTTCATGTGTGACATTTTTGTTTTTCCTCTCAAGTGCCGAGCTATGTTTGGAGCAGGGTGATTACCAATGAGCAGTAAACGGGGTTTTTTTAGCAATAAAAGTCTAACCCAGTACTATCCTTCTTTTGGCAGTTTTCTAGCATTGTTGCATCAAGCTATTCTCTTCAAAGCCAGAGAAATTGAAACATTATAGAGGGGGTACTCGGAAATAGCTAAGGTGGTATGCTGTGTTATGAAAGAAGCAGGAATGCTGGAAGTGCGATTACTAATTTACACTAATTGTAAAGATATGCATAGGTCTTTAATGTAATTTTGTTTTGCTACCCGTTTAAAAAATAGTAATATAATAGAAAACTTCTAGTAATGAAAAGAAAAAAAAATAACTGTAGGTAAAAATCAATTAGAAAGAGACAAGAAGGAGAAATATGGAGAGCATTATGGAAGTTTATCATAACAGCTGGAGAGAGGCTTCCATTTATATTTTACTGTTATACAGTGTAAAGAGGATGTCCAGTAAATTTAGGACAGAAATGTAAACCTGATCAACAAAGTAATGTTTTAACACAGTGTGCAGCTCATAGAATTTGCTTTTAGAAGATACTATTGCGACTAAGGCAAAAGAAAAAGTTATTTGAATTAAAAAAATTTTGCCATTTTCATTACCAAGTTAAGAGATCCCCCTTCTAATAGCCATCCCCAGAGAAGTTAATATGCATGTTATTTGCTGAGCCTCAGGATAGAAGTAGCCAGGAACTGCCCCTTAAAGCCTTCTTGATAGAAGGCAGAGTATAAATTTTCCATTCTGCGGTGCTTTTCTCTGGCATATTTAATGCTATCTACTGTTGGATTCAAGATGAAAGACTATAGCAGTTATTGTAGTGCCATGGCAGTGTGCATATGTTCATCTGCCTCTTACTAGCAAGCAGTGAAGAATTTGCACATGTTCCAGCATTGTGTGACAGATCTGTCTGATTCTGAACTGTGAAAAATGGAGATTTTTTTTGAAGGAATTTGTCATTATGGGCAGGTTTTATGCAGCTTTTAGTTTCTGGAGTTGAGCTGTAAGAGAACTGCTGTCAGTCTTTGGTCCATAGCTTTGGCAGATGAAAATTGGCACGACTGGTTTAGAAGCAAGAGGAGCTGTGACAATTCACAGTACAAGAGGTTCTTCATTTTTAATTTCTTTTCATCTTAAATTGTGCATAAAGGAAAATTTTGCTTCAACTATTTTTCATACAACCCAGGTATGAATTAAGACTTGTTGGATTGAAACAGAAGTATTTTTTTCTTTGCAAGCAGACTAGTTTTAGTTTAGGATGTACTTTATTTTGCTTGGAAAATATATGTTGTTTAATTTTTTTACCTCTTTACAAAACCAGGTGCATTTTCAAATTTTACTGAAACAATGACACTGCAGGAACTTAATTTCAGATATGGGTTTGCACATGAAATTAACTTCCTTTAATTCAAACTGAAATAGAAACCAAACCATTCTGGTGTAATTTGTGCTGTCTTTAGCAGTGTTTTATGCCTGCAATCACAAATGACCCACCATACATAAAACTGCCAGCTTGCAACTGGATTTTTATTTTCAGTCTACTGGTCAACTCATTGAAAAGTGACAATATATTGTACTATTAAGTGGTGAATGGTGATTATTAAGAATAAAATATTTCTTCTTTCTTTTTGTGCTTTTTGAAGAGTCCGAAGGTTACCAAAAGCATTGAAGGAATGGCAAGCTTTTCAAGACCTAAAAAAAAAAATTGACGACTTCACTGAGAGCTGTCCTTTGCTTGAAATGATGAAAAACAAAGTATGTTCAGCATAATAATTTGGAGATAACAGTCACTTGAGAAACTCTGTTGAAGGCCATGTTATATTGACTATAAGATGCTTTCCATAATTCTTTTTTATAGATTAAAGCAGCTGTATTTTTAGCAAAAAATCTAGTTAGGCTTAATTATAGAAAAATAGAACAAAAGACTATGTAATGTGATTAGAAGAACTACTAATGCTTTCAATAGAATGAAAATCAAGACTCTCCTATTCGTTTAACAGATGCAGTGCAAAAGTGTGTGACCATTGTAGTCCTAAAATTAATACAATGTTTAAAAACTCCATCCCTATGGACTTTTCTAGGCAATGTTGCCAAGACATTGGGAAAGAATTGAACAAGTAACTGGGCATCACTTCGATGTTGACTCTGAAAATTTTGCTTTAAAAACCGTAGTGGATGCCCCTTTATTAAAACATAAAGAAGATATTGAGGTACATGTACTTTCCTGTTTTGTTTTGTTTGTTTGGGTTGTTTTTTTTTTTGTAATTATTAACTTGTGATCTAGGAGTCTGTGTTTTTGAAATCCTGTTTCTAGTCAGCTTTGTAACATTAAAAAAATTTGGTTTAGTTGAAGAATTCCTTTGAAAAAGTAGAGTTTGGTATTTCGTATTGGCACTGATGGTTAGTTTACTTCCCTTTTATTCAGAAGATTTAAATATGTAGATGGTATTACACTAATCTTTCCATAGGAGGACTTCTGTTGTTTTAAGAGTAGTGTGATTCTGCCATGCTTCTGATTTAGGGTCTGCCTGCTTATGTATTTTTTTCTTCCCTTTAAATTTGTAACCAGAGAGAAAAAAATAGTTGATGTAAGACTGATCCTGTTAAGTGCTAAAAGTCCTTGGAACACAGTAGGAGTGGAGGATATGGGAATAAAGGAGAATGAGGTTGTTTTGTATTTCAAAAGTGACTCTTCACAAGAGCACAGATAGATGAGAAGGCATAGGGAGTGTGCACAAGCTACAAAGCTATTGTCTCCTCAGTTTTGGGGACAGTAGTTATCTAGCAAGTGCCTTAGCTTCATGTTTGCTGCCTTTTACAAGAACAAAGCATAGCTAAAACTAAAGAAGTAAAACCCCAACAGTTTCTAACTCCAGTTCTGTGGTCACTTAGCTGAATCTGTATTCCTTCCATAGTAGTGACCTGTTTTGTCTTGTTCCACAAATGAGCATTTTTAAGGCAAAACCATGAAATCAAACCTCTGCTGTACCCAATTCCCAGACAAGAATTTAAGCCTTGTGAAAGGTTCAGAGTTCCAGCCATACACTCCAGGAAACACTTTAAACCTGTGATAGAATCCGATGCACTACTGAACCGGAATTTGGGATCCAGTCTGAGTATTTGATCCTTTTCTCTCTGATGCAATAACCAGCTCTGTGACAGTCCTGTCCTCACCGTCTTCAAGAAGTAGCAGACAGTAATGTTGCCAGTCTACACACTGTTCCGGGAATATTTATTGGTTTTGATTGGTGATGTTTGTTTTCTTTAAACCCCTCTGCCAGTTTATTTGATTTCAAATATTAATACATACAGAGAGGCAAATTCTTCCTGCAGATTCACTGACTCAGTGAATTTTGTGTGTGTAAGGTGCTAGTAGAAGTTAAGATGGCGTATAGCCCATAAAATGTACCTGTTACAAGTAGTACTAGAATATAATCTTGTTTGAGATATAATAACTTTGAGGTGTTTTGATGTATATTTTCATTAGCCTGAACTTACACTGAGAGCTGGATCAAGCCAATACATTTAATAGTCTTTATAAGTGTGCTTTATAATAGCCTTAGAGGAACGTAATTTACTATTTTAATTTTACACAGGATATCTGCATCAGTGCTGTCAAAGAAAAGGATATTGAAGCGAAATTGAAGCATGTCATAAGTGAATGGAGTACTCATACTTTCAGTTTTGGCCATTTCAAAACTCGAGGAGAACTTCTTCTGAAAGGATCAGATATATCAGAGAAAATAGCTTTGGTGGAAGACAGCCTCATGATACTGGGGTCCCTCATGATCAACCGGTACAAAACTTAATAAATGCACATATTGTGTAAATCTAATCAACCCCCAGAGTAAACAATTAACATCTTAGGTTCTTCCCTTTTACTCATGTTCATGCAGGTATAATGCACCATTTAAGTCCACTATACAACAATGGGTTCAGAAGCTGACCAATACGGCAGAGATAATTGAAAACTGGATTACTGTACAAAACCTCTGGATTTACCTTGAAGCTGTGTTTGTTGGTGGAGACATTGCAAAACAACTCCCTCAGGTATATTGCTTTTTAATAACAATATGCTGTACCAGGAGATTAGGCACATCATGGGGTTTTTTTGCCTGCATAGTTTGCATAGTTTATTTGAGTGCATATAACTCATACAAGATTTGTGGGCTGTGCATAGTCAAGTCAGGAGAAGCTTTTCCAAACTAGAATCTGTCTAGTTAAATTGCTTAGAACTTGGTGAAACCAACAGGAACACAATTGTTTGTAATTCAAGCTCAAATGTTCCTGTCAGCTTGCAATATTAGTGAATTAGTACAGGGCTCAGAACTACTTAATGGCACGAAACTGATTTATCGCTTTTGCCATATGTACAAATATCCCTTTCTTCCTGTGTGTACACCTTTATAGGCTATAAGCTGTAATAATAGAATGACAGATTTTGTATATGAATTCTGTACTTGCTAGGACTCAGTTTCGTGAAGTCCCACAGCGAGATGCTGCCAGGCTTGGGAACTGTGTGCGTGCTAATCTGTGTGAACCATTGCAACCTCTTCAAAAGGCAGTGATGACCTTCCCAGGTAGCAGCTGCACAAGAGTTAAGGAATGATCTGAGCAGGACAGAAATAGTAGAAAAAGAATCATCCGTTTTTTTGTGTCTCCTAATAAGGGGTTTTCATGTACTTCTGACACACCACAGTTCAGTTGTGCTGGATCCAATGGTGTAACTTAAAACTATTATTATTGGGAAATTATTAGATATTAATTTATTTCAGGCCACTTATTTTAGAATTGAAGGCTTACAGTATCCCAAATTAAGATTAATTTTTGTAAGTTAAATAGAGCTTTCTTAATTGTTGTTTAGATATTTTTTTCTTTAGTTCATGAGATATATTTATGTTGTAAATGCTTATCAGAGAATCAATAAACAGCTTTTGCAGATGAACAAAAGCTGCTAAAGCTACTTCTTCCAAGAATGATAGATACATGAACCAATGTTCTGGAAAAAAACAATGTAGTGACTGTTTTTAAAGAAGGAGGAGAAGGAACAGCTTGGTGGAGGAGTAATGAGGAGTGGGCTTAATTTCAATTTCTGGATGAATACTGCAACAAGTAACTGTTAGCATCTGGAAATTAACAAGGAGATGAATGATGTTCAGTCAATGTGAAATTGTTAGGAGCAAAACATGCTGAACAAATCTAATTTATTTTCAAGGTGGGCAAGGAGCTTTGTGGATAGAGGAGAAACAGTAATTGCCATATATTGTGATAGGCTTTTGCCATTGTCTCTGACAGTAGTACCAGAAAATGAGCTTTAGCTTGCTGGTGTGTAAAATGCAGAAGAGTGGAATGCATAAGCATCAATAACTAATAACTAGAATATTATACCTGGTTTTGGCCAAAGAAACACACAGACAAATTTGAGACAGCACAGAAGAGCGTGATAAGAATGAGGAACTATCCAGGAAGGATGAGGCACAATAAAAGATTCAACAAGCTAGACTTGTTTGGCTTGAAGGAGAGGAAAAACTGAAGAGAAGATGTGATAAGTTTTTTTAAATATAAGGGTTATTCTCAACAGGAAGAAAAAGCTCATGTCCTTGGTATCTGATTAAGCTTAGATATTAAGAGAGAGTCACCAGTTTGAAAGATTGCCTGGACAGGCTCCATCACTGAGCGTCACTGAACACAAGACAGATAGATATTTTCAGTATGATCCTGCCTTATGACAGACAAATTGCTTTAGATCTTCTTTTGAGATCTCTTCTAGATCTCAGAAAATTCATGATTTCATTAATATTTCATTTGTTGTAGGTAAAGAAAGAGTTTTTAATGTCAATATACCCAGTGTATAAAAATATTTATTTTACAGCTCCCAGTCTGAGAACTTGTCTCTCTTTACCTACAACACTTGTAATGTACAAATGTGGCAGCTTCAGACTGTATATAATGTTTTTGTTCATCAAGTATTGCTATTAACAGCTTACATGACATTGTGTATTCCTGTATTGTTATGTGGACAATTTTGGTGCCCAACACGAAGTAAGACATTTCTGGAGCTGTCCTACTGTACTATTTCTCTTGCAATTTGAACTCTGGTCAATAAGCTTGCCTAGAAATATTCATCCGTTAGTCCTGCAAAGAGGACTTGAACAGCAAAGGCAATATTAAACTGTTCCCTTGTCTGATAGAATTATTTAATTTCTAGAATATGAAAAGCATGAGGAAAAGCTAATGCATTTATCATGTACTTCAGGAAGCCAGAAGATTTCAGAACATTGATAAATCATGGCAGAGAATTATGCAGAGAGCCCATGAAACATCAAACATTGTGCAGTGCTGTGTTGGAGATGAGACTTTGGCACAGCTGTTACCACATTTGCTGGAACAGTTGGAAATCTGTCAGAAATCACTGACTGGCTATTTGGAAAAAAAGCGGTTAATATTTCCAAGATTTTTTTTTGTATCTGACCCTGCTCTTCTGGAAATCCTTGGTCAAGCATCTGATTCCCACACTATTCAGGTACAAGTAATAAAGCAATAGTGTTCTTATGGTCGTTGTTGCTAAGTGAGGACCATGGAGGATTTTGTTGTTTATTTGAGAGAATTTCTTTCACTTATGCAAAGACTTACAGAGTACTTTAATGCAGCATTTAAAGACAAAGTAAGAATGCCATATCAGATCAGTTTATGGAGGTTTTTTTTTTTCCCCTGATTCTATTGTAGGCACATTTATTAAGTTTGTTTGACAACGTTAACCGAGTGGGATTTCATGAAAAAAACTACGACCAGATTTTATTGTTTGAATCTCAAGAAGGAGAACAGGTCAATATTATTGAACCAGTTTTAGCTCAGGTAATGAAAGTACATATTGCGGTTTTTCATTACTTGATTTAAAGTAGATTTATGTTTTAGAGGCCAACAGTATTGCATCATGCTATTATTTGACTAGCTGAATGAAAACCTCTCAATGTGAACAGCAAGAGCAAAGAGTAGAAAGGACTGGACATTTGTGTCAGTTTGTAACGATTGCTTTACCTGTTTTCTCAGCAGTACTGCTGTGAAGTGCCAAATCCATCACACGTGCTTGGAAGGGCAGTGGAGCAGAAAGAGGAAAGGAATCTTTTAAAAATTAGGGAATAACAAATACAGAAACGGGAGTATGAAGGATTGGGAAAAAAGTCACGTAGAGCTCTTGCTCCTTGTGAATTATTCATAAACTAATTCTTTAAAAGTACTTTCTTGTTTATTTCAGGGCAATGTGGAATTCTGGTTAGGTCAGCTGCTGAATGGGATTAGGAAAACAATCCACACCATCATTAGACAGGCATCAATGGCCATTAACGATTCAGAATTTAAGATGTATGACTTTCAGGCAATGTTTCCTGCACAAATAGGACTTCTGGGAATTCAAATTATCTGGACCAGAGATGCAGAGAAGGCACTGAATAGTACCAAAACTGACAAAAAGGTAGTATTTAATGAATCTTTGGGGATTTTTTAAAAGCATTGTTCGTAACAGTACATATTGTGAAAAGTTAGAAGTAACATGTAGGAAAAAGCACAAAGTACTAGTTAATTACCCAGAATAACAAATAAACTAACAGGAAAACAGAATAATAAAAAATGTGTTAAGAAGTCACACCTCCTCATTATCCCCCAGCATGTGCTTTAGAATTGTTCCTAGTCTTGGGATTTTCTCTATTGTTTTGTTAGTGCAGTCATTTCAGGAAGGGACAGTTTCTTAATTGGGGAAAGTGGGGAATCTTATCCTGTTACTTTCACAAAATCAAATTTGGAAAGAAATAAGAGCTCCTGAACTTTGGGGGAGTAACTGTGCTTTGTGGACATCGATCTACTCTATCCAAATGTATTATATCCTTCAGCTGATGAGCTCTTTTTCTGGGGAAGGGAAAGAATAGAAACCGTTTCAGGAGGTGTTGGTTTAATCTCAAACATGTGGAGAAGATGCTGTTAGCAACCAAGGTGTTATTACTAACAGTGAATCTATGAAGGAGGAAGGAGAGGATGTGAGCTGAAGGGTTGCAAACTGCCATAAATAAGGAACATACAGTGAGATTGAACAAAGAACAAGTAACAACATCCTACTGCAATAGTAAATGCAGGGCAACTGTACCATGCTGTACTTTGATACTGCATGAAAGTAAGGGCTTAGACTGTAGAGAGAACCATGTACTGCTACATTTTCTGCATTGTTCAAAATTTAAAAAGCACATAAACCTGCTTTTAGTCCACTCTAGTTCATAGAATAGCTAGGTGCAAACATTCTTTTGCACTAACAAGAGAACAGCTGTTGTGGTTGTTTGGGCTGAACTGCATGTGTGTATTTGGGGGATGTGGAGGTTATTTAATTCTCTGTTAATATTAACAGTGTTTTTAGCATTTTTTTCCTCAGCAAACCATGTGAATTTTAGACTCTGCATGTATTTGCATAAAGCTAGTGTGATTGTTCTCTCACACATTTCCAGAATGAAAAGAAGTATAAATGAACTGCTCTTTCTTAAATCTCAGTGCTTTTTGTTGTGTACCAGGAGCATCACTGACAGAGGCTGATGCTGTTTACATAAGTCAGTATTGTATAGTCAGTATTGTATTTTGTGGAACTTTGTAACAGATTTGGTACCATAAAATAAATTATTATTTTAGCATCAGCATCTAAAATTATACTACATTTTCTACCTCCTCTAGTTAAAGGATGTGACAGGTCTTCAAGTTCCTGTTCCACCTAAAGAGTAGATACAGCTTGGGCTGATATGTAATACCCAAAATCATTGACTGATGGCTCTGAATATATGCAGGGATGCAGTCAGCTGAAAATGCAATGTATAGTAGAAGGAGCAAGAGTCTTGGAATAAAATCTTACAGTGTGACCTGTTCATCTAGATATAACCTTGTTGTACTCTGTTGGGTAAGAATGCATGAATGGAAAGCAGCCTGAAAATCCAGATTTAGGATTACAAGCCTAATAAATACAAAGCAGAATATGGACATTTTAAAATGCCTGGATGTTAAAAAAAATTTTTTTTAAAGAATTTTTAAATTTTAAATATTGGAAGAACAAATGGTGTTTGTATTAATATGATTGTTTTTGCTTGTGGAAAAGGTAATGTACACAACAAATCAGAAGTTCTTGGAACTTTTAAATGATTTGATTGACATGACAACACACAATCTGACAAGAATGGAGCGCACAAAATATGAAACATTAATTACAATTCATGTGCACCAGAAGGATATCTTTGATGATTTGGTAAGTTTTGGAAAACCTTCAAGGGACTTTCTGTATGGAAGGTCTTGCACACATAAAAAAATTATAAACAAATCTTAGAATCTATTCTCTTTGAGTAGCTATGGTAGAGCATATCAGATTTAGTTTGATTTAATATAGATGTTATGCAGTGAGAAGGGTGAATTTTTATATAAGTGTGTTCATTGGTTTAGACTTCAGTTTTTAAAATGGTTGTTTATACTCATTATGCACAAATTCACTGTGAGCAAAAGGGTTTAACTTTTAAAATTAAACTATCCTCTCAACTTGAAGATTTAATGCATTGATTGAAATGTAAATGTAAAAAACTCCCTTTAGTATTCCCATCAATCACGTGATTTCTAACCCAGCCTATGTGTTGATGTAAGGTAATAGCTATTCAAAGGCACAAGCAGTGAGGCTTCATGTATTTGAAGAGGGTAGCGACAATAAATAGAACAGGTCTTTTAACTTTTTTTTGATAATTGAGTAGGATCAGGCTTCCTTTAGATAAGTATTTTGAATAAATGAAAGCATAATTATAAAAATGGAAGTAAAATAACCTCCAAAGGTCTTGAATGATGCAAAGGTCAATAATTCAATACTGCATTGCTTAATTTATGCATATATGTTAGGAAGATAAAAATTAGGTTCATATGTAAAGAAAAATAGAAAATAATAAAGAAAAGTACTGAAATCTAGAAAGAAAACTGCTGGCTTCTAAGATAAGCATGGGGGTTTATCCTCTGCCTGTAATTTTTAATTTATCTTCATAACTATTTTCGTAATTAGTTTAATGTCATATTATAATAAAATTATGGAAAATTGGTTAAATTTAAAGGTCCTGTGTATGAAACAAAAAGTCAGGAGCAAGTCCAAAACTGGGGAAAGGGTTCTTTAGTGGTATATGTAATAATATACTTCTCTCTTAAAATATTCTATTCTCTGCTGAACACAGCCTTTTGTAATTGAGATAAAGGAGAGGGAAGTGGCTGAGATTCCAGAACCTCCTCTTCACCTTACACCATGTTTGCAAGGCGAATAACCAGGGCAACATGGTTATTGTAAGAGGCCAGTGGTTTTGAGATCCGCTGTCAATAATAATGAATCAAGATCTATTAATTACCACAGATCTAAATATGTGCGTGGCAAGTTCATACTGAAAAATACAACCCAAAAAACAAGCACATAGTTGTCTACAATGTATTCAAATATTGTCCACAATTTGGTATTTCTGTGAATAATGGTGCAGATACCATGCAGGACAGCCAGTATTGTTCATTTTTTATATTTTCCATGACTGTTTTTCAATATCTCTGTAAGACACAATTCATAATCTCTGTGCACAATTCAGAGGAAAATCAAAGTGGACAGAAGGTTCAGAGCATGTCATAGACAGGCTTGAAAAGATAATTCCAGATGTCTTGACTCCTGACAGATTCTGTGCTCATTCTTCAAGGTAATGAATTTATATGAAGTAGGCTTTTTTTTCTGTATGGAATTTCAGACTAATCTGTTACTGATTCATTTCTGTATTAATGATATTTCTTTTCCATAATAGGTCCGTATGAACATTAAATCTCCGTCTGATTTTGAATGGCAAAAACAGTCTCGATTTTATTTTCTTGAAGACTTGGATAAATGCATTATCAAAATCACTGATGTAGAGTTCACCTACTGCAATGAATACTTAGGGTGTACAGACAGGCTTGTTATAACTCCCCTAACTGACAGGTATTTATCAAAGGAGTGATGTGCATAGTATTGGAGCTCAGATTTAATTCCTTTGACTTAATTCTTTTAACTTTCACGAGTCAGAATTACTTTGGTTGTGCTACAATGCTGCAATATTGCTGGTGAACAGCAGAGGCCAGTGCTTATGTATTCAGCTATTGAAAACAGGTTGAATTTGAGTGCTTGCGCTATACGAGCTGTGATTGGCATTGAAAAACTTACTTGTTCTCAAGATAAATGCACCTGAACACCATGCACTTCACCAGCCTAAGGAGAGTCAACCTAAACACCAATATATTGCTGCTTTCAATAAGCAAGTAGGTGCATGAGAATTTGGCATTACAGCAAGTGGTTAATTTGAAGTCACCCTGTAGGAAAAAGCAGTAACTCAGGACATACCACTGGATAATTCATGCAGCTATGTTTTTAAGCAAGGCCTATGGAGAATTGCAGGACCACAAACGCAGAAAAACTGTGAGGGCAAACAAAAGGAGAACTTTTTATTGCTGGAGTGTTAGTTATACAGCACAGTACAAACTCCATTAGATGCCCGTTTTCCTAAAGTGCTTGGTTGGTGCTTCAGCTAGGCAAGAGGCAGATGTATTTACTGTGCCAGAGCTTGTTCTTTTATATGTGGACACAAATGACAAAATACTTTGCATATTCAGTCATGTATAGAGTCATAGCATTATAGAGTGGTTTGGTTTGGAAGGGGCCTTAGAGATCATCTAGTTCCAACCCCCTCACCTTAGGCTGGGACATTTTCCTCTAGACCAGTTTGCTCAAAGCCCCATCTTGAGTTAATGTTGGAATTGTCTTTGTATTCTTTGTGCTACTAGATTTTATTTATGAAAATTCAGATTTTTGCCTGTTTCTGAACAAAAATTATTCTCTGTGAGCTGTTTAAGAAAGCCAAACCCCTGCATGTGGATACCTGGCTTTTATTAAGTCACACACATCTCCCAAGTTCTATGTTATGCACCCTACAGTTCCTATGTTAGACAGAGGTTTGTTTGCAGCAGTACACTTGATTAGTGGCTATGGCAGCACTACCACACTGACAGTATTTTTGCCCATCAGGAGAGCCAGTATCCAGAAAATATTGTCATTCAAAATTTGTTCACAGAATTAAAATGCAACTAGGGAAATGGTCATGGCACCAAGCCTGCCAGAGTTCAAAAGGTGTTTGGACAAAGCTTTCAGGCATGTGGTGTGGTTTTGGAGTTTTTCCTGTGCAGAGCCAAGAACTGGATTGGAACTGGACATGAGATATATTGTGATTCTACAAGGCTCTGTGTCACACAAGATTGAAAATTAGCCCAGGGTGACATGATTGAAGAGCACAATTTTGAATGCGTTTGAACTATAAGAATAACAATAACAACACCTACCAGAAAGAACAGGCATATTTGGTTTTGGACAAACCTGGAAGAGCCAAACAAAACTGCAGGGACTGGGACAGGGATTTCATTCAATGTCACATGGTGAAAGGTATTTGAAGCAGAGATGTTTCCTAGTGTTAGCATGGGAAACTTATGTAGCTAAGCAATGTTGCACAACAACAGATTTTATTCCTCTTGTGGGGTTTTTCCATTTTAATATTTATAGTACTGCTATGTGGAGTTGTCTGAGCATCTGAAAATTTTCAGGTAATGGTGTCTTTCTTCCATTAATCAGCTTGGAGTCAAATGCAGTTTGGCTAATGATTTCATGTTCGGAGAGATTCCCTAAGCACATGATAAATACACACAACTGGTAGTACATTGCATCACGATAACGGCACTGAAACTGAATGCTCCTACACATCATATCAGACACAGTCCATGTCATGGCACATACCAAAAATAAAATGAAAGGTCTGTATAGAACTTGTGCTGTGTATTCAGTTTGTCCTTACCTCATTTTCAGTAGCAGCATTGTTAGGGAGTGGTATTTTTCATGTGTTAAAAAACTGCCTGATAACTGGTCACTGAGTAATAATAAGGTGATAAAGCATTCTTACTGCTATGTTAGAATGAATATTCTGTTGTTTCATAAGAAGTCATACTAGGTGCTATCATTTGGGGTTTTTTCCAGTGCCCATTTAATCTCCCCACATATATAAAAAAGCTATTGAGTTTCACAGTGCTAAAATGTGTTTGCTGTGATTTTGGAGCATTGGAGATTAGAACAACAGGCTTTCTACACCCTTCAGTAACCTCCACACCATCTGGGGAGGCTGAGACTTAAACTTGAGGATCTCAATCCAGGATGGAAGTTGAAGCAGAAGATGATCGTAGGACTCATGGATTCCTCCTCTTTCTCCATCGCCCATTGCAATCTTCCCTCTAATCCATTACCCTCCTGGAACTCAGAGAGCTCACGTGACTGGCAGCAATGCTGTGGTTGGGCTGCTACGGAAATGTCAAGAACAGCAGGTTCTTCTGCTCCTTCCTCTGTGCCTTCCTACTGCCCAATCAGAGAGCCCATCTTGAGTGCTCTGAGGATACAGTAGGACGGGGGAAAAGGCAGAAATCCAGCGGCTCTGGGTGCTGCAGAATGAGGCTAAGTCATGGAGGAAGGGTGTATGATAATGTGAGAAAATCACAATACTACAGTATTTTGGTATTCAGCATTTGGAATTGGCCTGCAGATTTCCTGGGCTGTTGCACTCATGGCTGTGCTAAATGAATGATTTTCTGCAAGTGGAGCAAAGTTGGTCCTGGTAACTCAGCTTCACAGTGTGCAAAGAGGGTGACTGAGGACTTCCCACATGGAAATACATTTCTGCCCCCTTCCCCAGCTCTGGATAATACAACTGTTGTGGTTGCATTGATGGACCTCAAGTAATTAATTGTAGGAAAAGATTCACAGATCTGTTTTTTCTGTCTTTAGGTGTTACATCACTCTGGCACAGGCCCTGGGCATGAGTATGGGTGGTGCACCAGCAGGACCTGCCGGCACAGGGAAAACGGAGACAACTAAAGACATGGGCAAATGCCTGGGAAAGTATGTTGTTGTTTTCAATTGTTCAGACCAAATGGACTACAGAGGACTTGGTCGTATTTATAAAGGTAAGAAAGTATCTCCTTTGTTAATTTTAGAGTCATAAACTTTTGTCCCTTCAGTAGTGAGTTAGCAATGATTTGGAGGGCATTTTCATCTCTGTTTCTTCTTCTTTCCAGGCACTCATCAACTTTACCTGATATTTGATTTTATTTGATTTTCCCCTTTTTTTTCCCTGCATACTTTCCAGTATTTTTTTTCTGTTTAAATATTATTAGATGGTGTTTCCTATCTATGTCTACTTTTCCTTTTCCTTTTTAATCCTTTCTGCTGTTTGGGGTTTTTTAATGCCTCTATCCCACACATCCCATGTGGAGAGGATTTATATTTATTATTTGCCATTTTTGTGTTGAACAAGACAATCAAATGTGAAGCTTAATGATGTCATGCAAGGCAGGGAAGTACGCAAAATGTTGCAGTGTCTTATTTTAAACTCTGGGACTCTTTTGAAACTGGGAAAGTGAGACAGTGGTCAAACTCTGATAACTCTTCACAATAAGCAAAGCTTTGAATTTAGTTTTGCAAAGAGGGATTAGTGGTCCCAAATGTGTAGACTCCATTATAATGGTCTGTTTTCTTGTATATAGCTGCATTTATATATGGACTGACAGACCACAGAATGCCACCATTTTCTGTGAGCGGTGGGCTTTTAACTCTTAACATAAGGTATCATAAACAAAATTTTCATGGTTCTAATATCTCCTGAAGGCTAAAATATAACCTAGGGGTAATATTTAGTTTTAATTAAGAAGCCAGCAAAGCTGGCCACGATTTTTTAAACAGAGGAACATTTCTGAGCTAGAAACTGAACCACCTATGCGTGTGAATACCTTCAGTTAAGGTCACAAGTTTCTCAAAGCACCTGTTGTAACCCCCACATTTTTGGGATGACTTTTCGATTGCACATCATTTATTGTGTGTGCAGACCTTTAGTGTCACAGGTTTATTTTGCTCACTGTTATTAGACAGAAGAGGCCTGGGATGTCTGAATATGCTCATAATGCCAATCTGCTGGGTCTCTGCTGTACCTGCAGTCATCTGTCTGTAGGGGAGATGTCAGCCTTTGTTTCTCCTTGCAGTGGGTTTGTCTTTGATCTCACCAAGCTCTTGTCTTCTTCTACTCTACTCCTTCTGTGAGAATTTTTGTATCTCTTTATGTTCACTTCTTTGTATTAAACTGTTCGTGACTTGTGTCAGTTCAGACACCTAGTTGTGTATCCTCGCTTTTTTTCTGTCTTCTTATCCTGAGCACTTTGGTAACTTATCCTTTCCCATTTCGGATTGAGGCAATAGTGATAATTGCAGCTTGTCATTGATTTCTTTTATTAAAACTGAACACAGTTTCTGTGTCTAAAAGCACAAGCTGAGTTTTAGGGCTCAGCTTTCTTTTTCTGTTGTTTTTCTATAAGCTGACCGTTTTCCATGTGGTATTGTCATCATATGCTACAGAAGCAAAGTAATACTTTGTAGTGTGTCCTTCTTCTCCGGCTGCCTCATTTAATGGCATGCTGGTGTTCAATATGAGCTATAAAATATGTTTATAGAACTCATCTAATTGCTGCTCAAGCAACCATGATGCCTGTGACTGCTTATCTCAGTAAATGTGCAAGTGGGATTGTAGCTTGCTTCTCAGAGAATTTGCCTGAGAATTAGGTAATAGATCCAGATGAAAAGAGCCTGAATAGGGTGGGTTTTTCCACATTCATCAGGCTGTTGTGTGTCTGGGAGTAAAAGTAAGATTCTGTTCTTACATAAGTCATTGATGCATTCATTTGTGAAGGGACATTTGAAGTCAGTTGTTTTGGACTTAATGGAAGGGTCTGGCTTGCAATCACCTTTTTTATGTCTTTAAAATATCTGCTATTTCTTGAAGAGTGGATATACTGAAGTTAGGGAAGGAAATAAGCTTTTTTTGATTTAGTATAAAGAGCAAAGTGAGTTCAGATAAGGATTCCTTACTGCATATGAGGTCTTTAATGGAAAAAAAGGATAGTTCTTCTCAGCTATAGAAGCACTTTGATGCAGACTGATAAGAAAATTCTCATGAAACACACTACATATTTCAGTGCACACAATGGGAAAATTTTCAGAATTCCACATGTCTGTGGTAGGCTTGGCACTCCACAACCAAACTTTCCACTTGATCTGGTGCTGTGGGTCAAGTCATCAGACATTAGCAGGTTTAGCAGTGAGGAGAAAAGAGGCAGGGAGAGGTGGTGTCCTGTGTGCAGGCATGTTTCCAGACTTCTTCTGTAAAGACAAGAAGTTTGATCTTCAGAAAAAAGAAATAGAAAAATGTAACATAACTAATACAGCATATGTTGTATGCTATAAAATTATGATTTGAAGTTCTTCTGGTTGGGTCAGAGTTGAGGTTCGGTCTTCCCGTTTCCCCGTTCCCATCTCTTTTGTTTTTCTGTGTGACTCAAGAAATTAATAGGCAGATGATCTAATTGATATGCTCAAGGCCTGGACTTTCATCTTTGATAGTTTTGTTTTTCAAATTTGAACCAAAATGTAGGTTCAGATACAACTTGTCACCTCAACTGGACCAGAGGTAGCCTGAGAAAGTACCAGGGATACAAGCAGGAAGATGAATTTTCAAGTTTTCTATATCAAATTCAGTGTTGAAATTGCCCGTGAATAGCAAACCAGGGATGCTTCATCACTGTTCCTGAAGTGCTGGTGGATACCCTTTAGAAAACCTTTTGTCTGTGGTTGCCAGTAGATGGGTATAAAAGTCGTGCTTGCTTTGGTTCTGTTTCCTATAGTTACAGCCAAACAATTCCAGTCTTACCTGAAGTAACTTTTTGTGATTTGTTAAGATTTTATATTTATCTTAATTCAGAAGGTGAATACACAAGTCTGGCATTCTGTAAATTCTTTCAGGACCAATGATTACCTTTTAGTTTGCTGCTTCTGGGCTGCACTTTGGCTAGACAGAGCTTTGTTTCAGTGACATTTCCATTGAATTATGTCACTATAGCTCTACTCCTGTGTAAAATCTGGGGAAAAAAACATGGAAAAATACTTAGAGAGAGACATGGCACTGCATTGCAGATATGCATTTTATAGTCTGAGGGGCTAATAGCTATTCTGTGAGATTCTTACATCATGTAAGAACCAGGTTTGTAGGATATCTGTACTGATTGGGGTAGGGGTGTTGCCACAATTTTTAGGTATGATTAAAGATCTCTTTAGTCCTGTCCTTTATTTTCTGCTTTTCCTCCATTTCTGTATTTGATAACCATAATATATTCAGCATGGGAACAGAATTTAATGTACAGTATGACAAAATTACATTGTCTCTGAGCTGTTTTGCAGCTGAGAGTTTGCTTGCTGTGCCTTTGCTTGTGTGTGTGTTTTTAGCATATGTGTGTATTTTCTTTCCATTTTATTTTTAAGCACCACCAGAATTAAATAATTTAGCAAGAACTGAATTTATTAAAAGCTGTGGGATATTGGCTTGCCTGAGAATGAGGTTTCCTAATTCCATGCAGCAGGTGGCATTACAGAACAAGTGGATTTTTTTTTCCTTTCCCAAAGAGAAATTATTTGGTCAGAACAGAACCTCACCATTCTATAGAGAAATTAATTTCAAAACCCTTTAAGATAAAGACAGTAAACGTAAGAGAAAATGTTATATGGAACTAAGTTCTTAGTTAAATAATATCCAGCTTTAGAGCTTTTTGTTGTTACATCCCAATGAGTAGATATTTATGTTTAATAAACAAAGCAGAAAACCCCCACTTTTTTGAGTTTCTTTTTAGAATGGATCCTAGAAGTCATGTAACACATGTAAGAAAAGGGGACAAATGCATTTGAAAAATCTCCACAATAATTTTTTTATCAGGGAGCAGCAAGAATGGGGCAGCTCCATGAGGGAAGAAGAGCCAGGAGCCCAGGGTGACCAGCACAGAGGCAGGGGCAGGGACTTCCCTCACCAGAGCACAGTCACACAGTGCCTAAGCAGGGCAGGCTGTTGACAGCTCATTCCCATCAGCAGTCCAGTGACCATCAGACAATGTGAAATGACCAGCTGGATACAGGATCCATCTCGGAAGTTCAGTCAGAAACAGCAGGAGGCAGGACTGGGGGTAAGACTATGGGGTTGTGGGCTCCTCCAGGAAGTTCATTCAGCAGTTCAGGGTAAGAGGAGATGTACTGTGCACAGCCCTGCACGCAATACAGTTCAGACCTGCCTGAGCTGCAGTGAAACTCCTGGACTGGAGGACAGAGTGTGGATAGAAGCCTTAGGAAGGGCTGTTGAGGGCATCCAGGGCCCAGATATTTCTCACAAAAGGAGGGGAACATCAGTTAAAGGACTTGCTGCCACACCAATGAAGTCAAGGAACATTCTTCATTTGTTTTCAAAGACAGTAGTATTGAGTATTTCATGTTTTAAATTTGGTAACTGTCTATAGAATTACTTCAATCTTTGTATCATTATGGCATTGTGGTATTTGTATATATTCCACTTGCTTTTAATTTTTTTAATTAAGTCCGTGTAACTTTTCATTATCTTCAAATTCTTTTCCTTTGGAGTATTTTTTTTTCCTTATAGTATCATAGAAATTAATTAGAAGCAGTTTAGGGAAGGGTTACATATGGAATTGAGATAAGTTTCATGGGAGATCTGCAGTATTGCCCAGACTGAATCAAGTCTTAAGAAGCCAATTTTGGTTGTACTGCCACTGATTTTGATCTGGTTTGACTCCTCTAGTTTTGTTCTTCCAAAATTACATGGGTAAAAAAGACCAATTGATGCAACATTATTAAAAGAATTGGTTAATGGGCATGAAAAAAGCATATAAAATGAATGTCAGAAAAGAAACATAAAAGTGGCCTTAAGGGCATTTGGAGTAAGATGAGAGTTTCTATAGGAGCATCTTAAAGGGCAAGAGAAGATCAGACAAGGAAAAGTAGAAGGAAGGGAACTAGCATATTATGAGAAGAACAGGCTGAGCAAAGGCAAGAGAAAAAATGAAAAGAGAAAAAAAATGAAAGAGAAAACAAGACTGAAAAGATATGTCTTCATAGTATTATTATTGATTTTTGAATACTTTCTCTTGAACTATCTAAAGTTCTTAAGGAATTAATTTTACACATAAACCACCCATAGATTTATTTTACCAGTGCTATAGACATTGCCATATAAAATATGGCAATTCAGGGGAGCTGTGAGCACAGTTATTCAACACTGCAAACACACAAATGCCTTTTCTTGGACATGTGCTTTATTTCTGCATTTAGCACTGCCTTCAAACTGCTTAAGCCAAGCTGAGCTTCACCAGTCCAGTGGAGTGAATTAAACACTTCTGAACATTTGTAGGTATGGACCCAGGCAGTAGGAAATACTAGTCCAGTGTGGTCTTTGGGAGGGGAAAGATGGCATCCATGAAGCTCCTGCATAGACTTACTAGCCTTTGTCTCTTGTGAAATGGGTGAGGACCAGCAGGGAGTTATGTAGTTTTCCCACTACTGCTCTGGAATGCTGCCACTGTCAACTCTCCTGTTTCAATCCTGTTAGCATGCTGCAGAAGAAAGAGTACTTGACTCCCCCAAAAGCCATTAATTTCAGGATGTTTGTGGGTACTACTGTCTGTCTAAAACTCCATGGCCTTTCCAAATTACAGTTCTAAGTGTGACATCAGATTCTTTCCTCGCTCTTGAACAGTAGGATGTTAATCTCCAGTAATTTTTTACCTCTGAATTAATTATTATAAAATGCTACAATGCTTCTGTCAGAAACTTAATGATCTCTATTTGGTTTTGTGCTTTTCATTTAGGCAGGTGTTTCTCAAGCTCATCTTTGACAACTTCACCCCCTGCATAGATGAGTTTCCATGCTGTATGCACATTTATGCTACTATATGGTACTAGATACAGTATTATTGAACATTTTCTGCCTAATGGTTGCTATAGAAGTCTAGAATTCTTTGTAAAGAAGTTTATGTATCTTTCATTCAAGGGGTGATACTTTTTATGGGTGTCATTAATGCACAGCCCAATTTATTTTGAGTTTTTACTTCTCATTTTACTCTGTGTTCATGTTGTCTGTTCTTCTCATGTTACACTAAATTGTATAGACCATGCTCTATTTTGTATATAAATTACTCTTGTTTGATCTGATATTTTAACAGAATATTTCCTATTTCCCTTTTTGCTTTTCTTAGGTTTAGCTCAGTCGGGTGCATGGGGTTGCTTTGATGAATTTAACCGCATTGAACTTCCAGTTTTATCAGTGGCTGCTCAGCAGATACATATTGTACTTCAGTGTAAGAAAAAAAAGAAACCTCAGTTCACCTTCACTGATGGTGACGTCGTTGACATGGACAGAGAATTTGGTATATTTCTGACTATGGTATGTCTATAAATACATGTAAATGGCATCACTGTGAAAAATCTTTCCTTTTTCATTTCCTATTCAAATTTCCCTGTTGAAATATTGGAACTGTCTGTTAGAAAATAGCTAATGAAACTTGAACAATACTTTGGTAAAATCACTATGATATTATTTTCTCTTGTCCATATATTCTAACTGGTTCTTAGGACTTGAGGTATGGATTTCTCATTAACTATGTATTTTAAGGACTTTTTTAGTTAATGTTTGACAGATTGAGATTGAATTTAACCCCCTTATATTTTTAGTCAAAGACTGTCAAAATAAACCAGAAGTAGTTGACCACTGCAAGGACTACTGCAGTTGGTCTGGTCAGTATTTTACCACCTGTGGAGTACTTCTGATCACAGTCCTAGAAGATAGCATGAAGGAAACCACCCTCACTCTGGTTCACTGGCCTCCTGAAGATTTTTCTTTGGTGCCTGTGGACTGCTTCTAGCAGTGCAGGAGGCAAAGCAGCAGGAAAGTAAGAATACCTTAAAAGCATCTTTGTATCTCTCCCTCCTTAGCTACCTACATACCCACAACTCAAAATGGAAGCCTTTGTCTTTATTTTAGGGTGTCCTACCTTTGAAAAAGTGTTAATGTTATCACTGTAATTTGAAAAAGAGGGCAAATAAGTGCCATACAAAGGCCAGGGGAGAGACAGTTTGGAAAGAGCTGAAAGAGATTAAGAAGTTATCACTGCACAGCTAGTGACTACAGTTGTCACAACTGAGTCATGCAGTACTCATATGAATGACTTAGACATCTTCAGTGAAAGGTCAGATCCATTAGTTTAAATTATACTCGGTAATGGCTTGCACTGCTTGGCTGACTTTGCACTGAAATGGTCTGGGAATACTCACAGGGGACAGTAACCTCCAGCACTGGAACACTGTCAAGACTCTGAGGAAGTTACCATCTAAAAGAGCTCCAGCAAGATCTGTAAGTGGCTGTCTGTCCATATCTGTGAGACTTGGACATTTCCAAATAACATGTGATACCCCATACTTCATGAACTGCAGTATTGAGGCAACTGTGTACTGATGTGTAACTGTGACTTGCTCAAGTTATCCTTCATAATCTCGCATATGCTCCTGTGTTTGCTAAATGATAATCAGAAAAGATAAAACTTCCTATCCTGCCATCATTATGTATTGTTTGGGTTTATAAATTGCATTTTCAGAACCCCGGCTATGCAGGACGACAGGAACTTCCCGAAAATCTGAAGATTCAGTTTCGCACGGTTGCCATGATGGTGCCTGACCGTGGCATTATCATGCGAGTCAAGCTGGCAAGTGCTGGTTTCCGAGACAACCAAGTCCTTAGTCAAAAATTCTATACACTCTACAAGCTCTGTGAAGAGCAGTTATCTAAACAGGTAAAATAAATATTTGTCCAACTGTATGCTGTCACTGGAAGGATATGGAGATAATATACTTTCATAGAATATATAATTATTTTTACACTCACGAGCCTATACATATTTAGCGTTTTCAGTTTCAAGTTGCAGAAACAGAGTCTGAAATGTTCATGTTGTTTTTATTTTTCACAGTAAATTAAGTAGTATAGGAAATTTGATTTGTGATTCTTAAACAGAGTGCAGTTACTGGAGAAGTTATGAGGAACGGTGTATAATGCTGTGCTGAACTTGCCGAGGACACATTTTTCAATGTCTTCACTTATGAAGGCCAGATCTGTTTCAGAGGCAGTGTAAGAATTGTAAATAACTGCAGAGCGCCTACAAGGCTCTGTCTTTCTGAGTGCTACTGGAAACAGAAAACTGCTGTCCCGTTTGGCATGGGGTATTTTTAAGTAGAAACAAAACTAGTTCTTGCCTTTTGAATGCCCTGTGCTGGCTGTCCACTAGAGGGTCTCAATGAGAAATCGTCTGAACAGTAGATAAATTGTGGCTCAAATGACTGCTTTGGTTGGATAGTGATGAACCTGGGCTAACTGACAACAGTCTCTATTATATAATTTCGGTTTTATACCACATATTTATTAGTTCCTGGCCTTTGTAAGACTAAGTTTTCTTATTGCCTCAGTTTGTATGGTCATTTTTTGTCCAGGACATGATTCTTTCCTTCAATGTGAAAAAGGCATGTAAGCAGGCATCAGAAATTTGACCTTCTACCTCTGCAAAAGTGCTTTCCTTGTTTTGTGTTGTCACAGATCTGGAACTGGTTCACCCTTGGACAGTATACTGTCAAAAAACAAAATGTAATGCACACAAAACCTACCTGTGTATGAAACTACCAAACAAAACCTAACTGTGTATGAAACTTATTTTAACTATCTTAAGGGTGTACAACGTTTTATACACAATGATTACTGCATCTGTACAATGAGTGCAGAATTTCCCTGTGTAGTTTGGTCATTTCTTCAGCAGAAATTGCCCTGCAGCCTCTGAGATAGCAAGATTCTCCATTTATCATGTTAATCAACATACTGAAGCATATAAGCAAGCCTTATCAGTTGGCCTAGGGATCATAGGAACTGCCTAGAGGACTCTGTGAAATGGTCTGAAATTCCCACCTGGAAAACTCCTGTGCCAGTTAGTCAAATGCTTTGTTGTGAAGGCAGGTATCTCAATCACCTTGTCTCAGATCAGTACTTTGTCTCATATATGCTGATGCTAGCAAGGGAGTTCCTTGATATTTGTGAAATTAATCACTAAGTGCTCTGGGTGTGCACATGGGCACAGCCCTTACACTCGGCTACATCACAATTTTATATCTGCATCTTACGCATATATATCTCTTATAACTTAAATTCCATAGTTCTTACTATGTAAGCCATTATGTCAGAGGGGAATAGTCTTCCTTGCATATTTATAATTTCTTCAGGACCACCTAACACTTCTACAGTATCCATCAGAGAAGCCTGCTATGGTGATCTTTCTTCTAACCATTTATATCTTCTATCATATCGTGGATCACTATACTTGGCAGCATGAGCCAGGAAGCACAGCTTTCTGCAAGCCCATGGTAGAATGCTGGTTTGTCCTGCCTGTGCCTGTGAGCAGCCCTTTGGACAGTCCTGCTCTTGTATATATCCATTATACATGGTTATAAAATCAGAGAAAAACTGATTTTTTTCTCTGGGACTTCTGGAGGTGAGCAGGTGCTATACCTCTTCTCAAAGTGAGATCAGCTAGGGCGGGTGGCTCAGCATCTTGTCTAGATGAGCTTTGAATATCTCCGAGGATAAACACTGCACAGCCTCTTTGGTCAAGCTGTTGAAGTGTCTGACCACTTTGTCTAGTCACCATTTTGTATGTGAGGATGTTATTGGAGAGTGTTGAAATCTCCCAGAATGGCTCTGCCCTGCTGTGTTGCCCTTCCAGCAGATACTGAGGTGTGTCAAGCCCCCGTTGAGGATCAGGGCTTGCAAAGATGAGGCTAATTCCAGTTGTTGAAGGAAAGATTCATCAGCTTCTTCCTTATCAGGATGTTTGCAACAGACATCTGCCACAATGTTGTTGAGCCCTCTAATTGTAACACAAATTCTCTCACCTGGGCTCATTAGCCATCCTAAAGGAAAGCATTCCCACTCTTTCACTTTAAAGGACAATTCCCCATCAGTCCATCCTGGCTTGCCCTCCCTAAAGAACCTGTATCCATCCATTGTACCTATCCCCCCACATTTCCTAGTTTGACTGTAACCCTGTACCTGTACATAGAGCTGTAATTTTTCCTGTTTTGCTGTCATGCTGCATGCCTTAGCAAACAGGCACTTCAAATTAGCACCTGCTTCTGCTGTGAGAGCTTCTGCCAAGATGCTGTTCTCTTCACCCTTCCTTATCTGCACACATACACTTGAGAAGGGTCACTTTCCACACTGTTCCACAATTCTTGACGTCTCTCTTGTCCACCACAGACTAGATCTTGTGCTTCTCAGCTGGGTCCACCACTTCCTCATTTGAATGTGTGTTGTTATTGTAGTAGTAATGAAATAATTTGAAACACTTCCTAAAGTTCCTTGTGAAGTTTACCATAGGTTGGGGAATACATCTAATGCAGTATGTGATTATATAGAGAGAGATCTAATGAGTTCATCAGATTAGATATGAGAGTCTCATGAACTGCACGTATTTCTAAGAGTACTGTGGGACATAAATTGCTTCTATGTAGTCAGAAAACTAAAATTATAAAGTACAGACAGTCTTTCTTAGAGCCATGTTTGATTAGACATTAGGAAGAAATTCTTGACTGTAAGGGTGGTGAGATACTGGAACAGGTTGCTCGGTGAGGTTCTGGACTCTCCATCTCTGGAAGTGTTCAAGGCCAGGTTGGATGGGGCTCTGAGTAACCTGGTCTAATGGAAGATGACCCTGCCCATGGCAGGGGGTTGGAACTGGATGATCTTTAAGGTCGCTTCCAACTCAAACAATTCTGTGACTCTCTAATTCATATTCATCTTTCTTTCCTAGTGGAACTTATTTATTTAATTATTTAACAGTAAATCTGAAATTCCAAGTTAAGTAATGCTGGGTTTTCCAGGCAGTTGACTGGAAAGATCAGGGTCACATAAAGAACCAGTGCAACAGGAAATGGCAGAACATTGCCTGTTTTCAGCAAGTGCAATTTATCAGTAAAAGAAAATGAAACAAACAAGGGTTCACCAGCTGAATTTACCTCGCAGACAATCTAGAAAGAATGTGCCGGAAGAAATACATGAAGACCTCTAGACATTTTATACACACAAACTCAGACTCTGTAGAAAGAGGAACTGTGACTCACAAGTAGCCAAAGGCACCCTGAGTGACTGTCATCTCCTGTGGTAAAGAAAAACAGTAAACAGTAAAGCAAAACAATAGTCCTTACCAAATGTGGGAAGCCCAAGGTGTCCACAAGTCTGTGAAGGAGTTATAGACAGAGCCCCCAAAGCTGAATTATTTGGCTTTGTTACAGGACTTCTTCCCCAGTACCTCCTTCCACAAAGCCTCATACAGCTTAGGGAAAAACAGAAACTGAAAAGAAAAACCTAACAAATCTTGAAAGCAAGAGAGGTGGTAATCCCTTTTTGAGAATCATCTCTTTAAGGTGCTTTCGTATGGAGAAAACCACTGATATTCCTTTTTATCTTTTCCCCGTGGAGCAAGCTATGTTTCTAGTACTGAGACTTTTTTTTTCAGATTTTTAATTCTTCCTTACAAGAGCATCAGCTATGCCACTACAGTCCATTTTGCTCAAGCACAATCTTTAAAGATTGCTGTTAAAAGATATAGCAAAGAAATAACTGATAATCCACATTTGCCAGTAAATACTAGCTGTTCTGTGCCATTCCTGAAAGGCAAAACAGTGGTGAAACTGGAAAACAGATTAAGGTAAATAAGTGATGGTCACCTTGAACCACCCATCATGCAGGTCAGTTGGAATGCACCAGAAATTCTGTCTTTAAAAGCCATTTAAGCGTATTTTAAATTTTCTGATAGGTATGAAAGTATTTCTTCAAATTTAACGAAGTCATCACTTCTATAGAATCATAGACTTGTGTAAGTTGGAAGGGACCTCCAGAGGCCACCTGGTCCAAATTCCTGCTCAGCATGTTAGAGCAGGTTGCTAAGGCCCCTTGTGAGTTTTGAATATTTCCGAGGATGGAAATATTCAGTCTCTCTGGGTACATTTCCCGTGTTTGGCCACTCTTATTGTGAAGCATCTTTTCACTATGCAGATTGTTGCAATTTCCCCCGTTGAAAATTTTGGCCATTGCCTCTTTTCCTTTCACGTAGTCATCATTTGCTGAACTCATTCCGGTATGTCAATGATGGTGATCTAGCACGGAGAAAAAGAAATGTATCAGTCCTTGTCATGACTCTGGGCATCTCACTAGGACATGCCATTTACCAAATGATGATGAAGTCAGGTGATGTCTGACTTCATCAATGTCACATGAAGTTGTTAATCTTTCTGTGTTAGTGTTTCCATCTGCAAATAAGATTTCCTGGCAGTATGTGGCTGTATATTCATATATAACTTTTTCAACTGGTAACAACTTGGCACCTGATTGAATAATAGAAAATGAGGCAGGACAGAGCCTTGAGGAATCATCCAGTTACCTTTGTGGAGGAAAAATAATTCTTAATTAAATAATTTTGCTGTAAATGTTTGTCACTGTTCTTAACATTTTCTATTGATGGATAGGTTGCAGTTTCCCAGGCAACCTGATCCAAATTTCATTTTTGTTATGGTCACAGTGTTTTCCCTAAAAGTTAGCTCAAATCCCCCTTTCTGTAGTTTAACTCATTACTTCTTTTCCTTTCTATTCCTCCTGTCTTCCTCTTTGCAGGTATCTTTTGCATGTTGAAGACTTTTACCATCTCTCATTCTGCATATTTGCTCTTCCTACTTCTGCAGTAGATTTTGTATTACTTTTTCCTGGTATAGTATGTTTTCTAGTCAACTGATAACATTTTTTTCTTTTCAAATTTCTCTTCCATAGGGTTCATCTTCAAATGTGGAATCCAACTTTGGGGCACACTATAGAAATTCCAGCTATAATGGAAATGTATTTTCAATTGTCCTAAAAAGGACACTTGTATTTTTATTGTCCACTAAAATTGCAGATAAGTCGTTGGGGAGATTCTGACTTCAATCCAATGTCAAGATATTTTTCCACAAAGCTTTCTGCACCTGACTTGTTTCTCAACTCAATGAAGAAGAGCTATTACTCTGTATTTGTGCAGCTGGTTGTTACCATCTTTAGTATTTTGCACTTGCCTTTAGTTAATTGCATCACACGTAGATAATGTGTTGAATTTCTCTTGGTAACTTTGAACTCTACATGTGATCTAGTTCCCCAGTTTGGTATCACCTGCAAACCTAATCAATAAGGTATTTCTTGCTGAAAATTCTGGGATTTACACAGTGTATTGTTCCAATTTGTCAGCCTGGGAAATAGGGGTGGGCTCTGTACCACCAGAAAGTACACTTTATGTTATGGACTTACAACACTAGAAAATATCTTCAGGATTTGATAACAGCAAAACTGAAAATCTATTTGAAAAGATGAAGAGCTGTGAATTTAATCATGTTTAGAAGTTCAATAACATTTATTTATTTAGTGAATTTAATTTTCAGCCCTCTCTTGATTTTTGTTTTGATCTGTTTGATCTTTATATTTCCAATTTTGTTTATGCTTTACTTCAAGGTTCACTATGACTTTGGGCTTAGAAATATCCTGTCTGTTTTAAGAACACTTGGAGCAGTGAAAAGATCTAATCCCCAAGAGCCAGAGAAAACTGTTGTGATGAGAGTTCTGCGGGACATGAACCTCTCCAAACTGGTACTGTAACACTGGTGACTTTCCCCAACAGAGTATTTTGTTTGCATTTTAAAGGGTCTTTATTATGCACTTTCAAAAGCTATTTTTCTTCAGCAGTAGGATACATTAGTTTTCTAGTTTTTAATATGATTTATAAGTGAGTTGAGAATCAGAATACAGTTACTGTGTGAGCACAATTGGTCTTTTAAAGGGAGGAAAACACATAATGAGCTTTAGCTGAAAAAATCTTTGGAAATACCATGAGATCCTAGGGGATCTACCTGGTCCTCTAATTGGCTCTTGTTTTTAATTCTTTTTACCCTAAGGAGAGAAAGGAAGAACACATTGTATTAACTTTTAATAATGTCATCAAAGATCCTTCTTAATCCAGAATTTCAATTTATACATTTCTTGGGAGTCTGTTGCCTTTTCAGAACATCATAAGAATTGCATTCAGTGAGGTAATTGGAAGCAGCTAACACCTACTTGTATAGTCTAACGTCTTTCGATAATACTATTTAAAGCATTCATCTTTCTTTTTATTGCTGTAATTAAAAGGTTATAGCATGTCTAGACTCTGTGTATTTACCTTGGGAGCCAGTTTTGTGATGGAACCAATTACTCTGTTTCTGATGTTAATCTATTCAGTGCATTGGTACATGCGTTCAAACCTATAGCAACGCTTCAGTGATTTACAGAAGGAAAAAATCATAAAAAGGCAAAATATGATTGGAATAAATCTTGCTGGCTTATGTAACAAATGAAGAAATGTGTGTGTGTATACATTGAAGAAAACTGTATTAAGTTGTTAACGTTTTTGTCAGCCTGAAGTCTTTAATTTAGAAATTAATACTTGTGATTTCATTGTATGAAATTCACTTCATAAAACTGATGGATAATTATAATATTTGCTTTGGAAGAGGTAAGATTTTCACTGCCATCTTTTAAATAGCTTATCTTGAAGACTGTTTACAACTATAATAATAATTTCGATGAATAAATAATGTATTTCCCCCTACTTTATCCTTGACAGGTAGATGAAGATGAACCTTTATTTATGAGTCTCATTAATGACCTATTCCCTGGAATTACTCTGGATAAATCTGGGTATCCTGAACTACAGTCAGCCATCCAAAAACAGACAGAGGAAGCAGGGCTTATTAATCATCCACCATGGATACTTAAACTTATTCAGCTGTATGAAACTCAACAAGTCCGACATGGTTAGCATGCTAGATGAGGCTTTGAGACTGTGCTATATTTGAGACTACATTATATTATCTGCCACTAGAATGCAGATTAATTTAATGAAAAATGTTTTTAAAAATTGAACAGATGTCATTTTTAAAGCCTGTGTGGGTATTTTGCTCAGGAAGCTGTTATGACCTTTTTTTACTGTGCAATGCTTTGTTATATTACATTGTTATGGGGAATATGAGTGTGGCCTTTGGTGATTGAAATTTCTCTAGATCAAGTTAAAATATATACATTAAAATCCAGAAACAGCAATTTTGTTCAGTATTCTGAAAACAATTGCTTCCCTCAGACAGGGTTCAGTCATGAAGCTCGCGTTTAATGTTACTGTGAGGTTATAATGTTGAGAAGATTACAAAAAATAATCTCTCAGTCCTTTACTTTGATAGATTCTACCATGTATGAGATATAATTGCAAGTGTTTTCTTTGTGGTCGATTCTTGCCATTTATACTGAAGAGAAATAGGCTTTCCTCCTGCTGGATCAGAGGAGTTAGACAAGATAGACTCCAGAGGTCCCTTCCAGCTTCAGCAATTCTTTGATTCTATGAAAATGCATTTTTACAGTGCAGAAAAAGCCATTGAGTAAAGTTTATCCTGTCCTAGGAAGGGTATCAAAGACAGTAGGAAATCCAGGTTTACAATTCATAGCTCGGTGGAAAAAAAATACCCCTACTTTGAAATGTCCCCCATACCGCTAACCTCTAACTAATGATTTTTTAGTATAACAAGGGGAAAATAGAAAGGAAATGTAACTAAAACAGCAAAGATTTATGAAGATATAATCCTTCTTATTCTCCTTTTTCATGTCATAATAAAAGAATAGTCAGCTTAAACTAATGAAATAAATGAAATACTCATTCACATACCACAGTCTGAGTCCTTAATGCCTCAAACTTGTTATTCAGATTGTTGGTTACAGCGAAGAACTGGTTAGTGCTGTGCAGACTTACTAATTTACATCCAGATTTCTGGATGCAGTGTTCCATATCAGACCATAACAGCTATTTCTGTATAGGAACCATGGAAGTTTTAATGATTTCAGTTATGATTAAATATGTCTCTTTTTAAAAGAAGCTGTTTGATCTGTGAGACACAACAGCTTCATTGTTCCTCAAAAATCTTCAGGATCCACTGTGACATTCTTCTTAGATGCCTCTTCTCTCCACACAAACCTACTGTTCCCAGGAGATCATGCAGCTCCAATTGTCTGAACAGTTGGACGCTCAGACCTTTCTATGACAGAAGTTACTGCATTGAGGGAAAATGATTATCTTTTCCTGACTTCCATTTGTCCTACTCATGAACTTGAATTTATGGAGAGGTCACCATGGGATTTCAAATAATGAGGAAAAAGCTGTAAAATTTACTACACTACTAGTAATAATAATACTAGTACTAGTTGAAGTATGTTATTATTATTATTATTATTATAAACTAGTACTAGTTGAAGTATGGCAGTATGTGCACATTAAGTGCTTCTACACACATACACATACATACACATACAGAGATTCAGTGCGTGGATCCTGAAATCTGTTTGGCATAACAATTTTGGTTGAAATACCACTGAAACCAGCTGAAAAGCCATTTGGTTAACATTAAAGAGCTTGTATTAGATTTCCCCATATGTAACATATGGCATGAGTAAGTGATTTTCTGAGTCCTCAGATTATTTTGGGGAACATCCAGCTCCCTTTTGTTTTAGAGGAAACATCACACAATCTGCATTGCATTGGATTAGGTTTGTAATTGGGGTTTGTGATTATTTCATACATTTGTTGAAGAAGTTTTCAAAGCCAGCTAAGGGTTATGTTGTCCAGCTGCCTTTAAGGCTAATAGGGGTTATCTAGGTTCCTTAAATGACTTTGGAAGTCTCAATTTGAATGTCCCATCTGATTTTGGACAGATTCTGAGCCTATTTAGTAGGTGATTTAGAAAACATAAATAAAAAGTTCAACCATAGGCTCAATTTATTGTCAAAGACATGATTTATTTTTCTTTGGTAAGAAAAATACACAGTGTATACACTGATGAAATGAAGTGTGGTTGCTCTTAACTGGTTTTATGTAAGCAAGATGTGTTAAAATGCCAGCATGGATGGATGCAGGTAAATATTTTTGTTACTTTTGCATCGGAAAGATGCACTCGATTTCGTGTATCATTGGAAGATACTCATTCTCATTAGATAAATTTAGAAATTACTGGGTTTGTTTGTGACCATTCATGCCAATGTCATTGCATGAGAACATCAAAAGGCAGTTGTGTTTTTCCATTAGAAAGAAGAAAAGAACTGCCTGAGGGAGGATACAGACCCACATAGGCTTGCCTATCATAATAGAAAGACATTTATAGAGGCCTTTTAATAATAGTTTCAAATTCTGTTTCAATCAGCATTAAGTGGAGTGAGAAACATCTTTATGTATTGGCTTTTGATAAAAATAAAACAAGGATCGTTGATGCAATGAACCATTAAATGGTACCATGGCACACTGACATTTCATTTTGTTGCTTGTTTATATTGTTTTAAGGTATGATGACTCTAGGTCCAACTGGTGCAGGAAAGACAAAATGCATTAATATTTTGATGAAAGCAATGACAGATTGTGGTGCTCCTCATAAAGAGATGAGAATGAACCCAAAGGCAATCACAGCTTCCCAGATGTTCGGTACCCTTGATGTTGCTACAAATGACTGGACAGATGGTATTTTCTCTACATTATGGAGAAAAACTTTAAAGGCAAAGAAGGTAATGGATAATGTATCATGACAGACATTTAATACTGTTTCCATAAGGTGTCATTACCTGTCATTTATCTGAAAGGTCTTCCATTATAAAATAAAATGGGAATATGCAGTGTTAATTTTGCTTTGTGCCTGATGAGCTCAATGTGCACAAGAGTCAGAATTACATATATATCCCAGATAGCACTAGGCTTCCCAAGCCTTTGAGGTTCCAGAATTAATTTAGAAAAGATTTTAAGGGGTTTGCTTCCTTCTGTTAGCAGTTCAAACACAAAAGCAAGGTGTGTTCATGTTTTGATGTGAGAACAGGAAAGTCAGTTTTCTCCTGTCTGGTTTTAATTCATTGCCACTCTATTTCACTAGTTATATAAGAATGTAAGGCTTTGGTAAGAAACTGATGTAGGCATTTCCCAATTCTCTTATCAAACCTGCAGATCATGTTTCATGGAATCATAATTACACTCACATCTTCTGAACAGCCACTCAGTTCTGACTTGGAAAATGGGAAGCCTTAGATGAAATACTTGGGTAACATCCCACAAAGACTGACTTTGTGCCTGTGTCTATGACTGCATTTAATGGGAAACATTTTCATCCATCTTGATGGATGCTGGTTTGGCTGATGTACTTTTGTAGAAGAAAGACACAATTTTCTGCTTAGTACAGCACAAATTAATTTTTGTCACTGTTTCTTAATATCCTTTTTGTTGTGACACGAGATAACAAAGGAAGAATTAAAACCACTGAGCAAATGATAAAAACTGCATTTTTAGATTGTTTTTTTGCTGAGCACCAAATTATGGCATTGTTTATGTCTAAGAGTACATTTTCTGATATTACATGAATGTGTATTTTTATTCAAGGTAAGTAAAGTTGAATGTGTGTGTCTCTCCTTTTTTTTTTTTAGGGGGAGCATATCTGGATAGTTTTGGATGGACCGGTTGATGCAATATGGATTGAAAATCTGAACTCCGTTCTGGATGATAATAAGACCCTTACTTTGGCCAATGGAGATCGTATTCCAATGTCCCCCAATTGCAAAATTATTTTCGAACCTCACAACATTGACAATGCCTCCCCTGCCACAGTTTCTCGTAATGGGATGGTCTTCATGAGTTCTTCAGTGTTAGACTGGAAGCCTATTTTAAGGGCCTGGCTGCAGACACTACCTGTTACATACTCTGATGTCCTATGGAATTGCTTTAATGATGTATTTCAGGTACTTAATTAACTACTTCAGAAAAAAATCCTGCATTTTTATTCTTTATTTAATGAAGCGTTGCTTCTTTCTAAGTGCTCTTTCAATTATTTACATTTCTTTGTTTGTGTAATAAACTAAAGATGAAGGATTAAGAAAAAGAGAGAGAAAATTATCTCTATTATTAATAAATGACTGAAACTATAACAGATGAATAATCTGAATGTTTTGTTTTGCCTGCATATAATAGTTGGCAATGAATTGTTAAACTTGTGATTATTTTATATTGCATGTTGGCAAAACAGATACTCTCTTTGCTTGTAATTTTAACACTGCAATTTAAATTCTTGTTAGGATACACAAAGGAAGTGGGTAAACTTCTTATTTTGTTTTAAATATAAAGGAGTAAATTCAGAAAGGAATTGGGTTAGATTTACTCTGTGAGACAGGGATGCATTTGGTCCATTAGTTATTTTTAAAAGACATTCTATAGTTCAAATTAATCCAGGGTAGTTGTGTGCTCTGTGCTGCTCTGAAGCTCTGACTATAGTTCTGAAGTTCTGATTGTCGTCTCTTCTGATTTTATTATCCATGTTTCTGTTCCAGTGGAAATTTTTGAGACGTCATCTCTTTGATACATTTTCTGACTAAACTCTGTTCAATCAGTAGATCAAAAGCAAGAATCCTGAATGTTTTTCTCCCTCTGTTTGGCCCTACCTTACTGAATCATTAGAAAGGTTCCAGCAATATTATGGATGGTTGTACTCAATACTGGGTATAAAAGCATAATCTCAGTAGTATACTTCTTCAATCACATTGAAATATTTATTTTTGCTTTTGAATGTTTTTAAAGGAATAGTTATGCCTTTGCAACCTTTCAGTGTTGTTATCTTCTGATTTCCTCAATATTTGTGAAATAAATGGAACTTCCAGCATACCTTGGTTTTCCATCAGCTTGCTCCTGCCTGTTTACTCGTGTAATTGGTGTTGGATTTCACAAGGGTTTCTCTTGTAATACTTTTCATTGCTCTTGCATTTTAAAAATGCAGTTTTTAATGAACTTTGAGCGACATTTCAGTACAGATCATGATAAAAGCAATGATTGATACATGTTTAGAATGCCCTGAATGTTAACAAATGTCTTCTTTCTACTTTTCATTTCAGTGCACATTTACTTTAAAACCAATGTTTAACAAGCTATTCATTTTGTTCTACCTCCAAAACATAATGATATGACATAGTATTTACTGCAGCAGCAAGAGAAACAATTCTGATAACGAGTTTTAAACTATGCTTCCAAAGTAATGTATATGTGGGTCAATTTACTGCTTCTTTGCCACAATTCTATTTATATTTTATGCTACAACTTGCTCTGGAAACATAACAACAACATTTAAAATGCCCAAGCCTGAAGCAATAGCAATAAAGTCCAGAAAAATATGTATTTTATTAGATTAAGAAATGAAAATGCAGTGAAATATGAAGTTAGTTCAGTGCTGAAGGCTGCATTTAGAACTATCAAAATGTAAATGAAAGCTGTCATGCTGGCAGTTTTCTTTCACTTTTAATGTGCTGTCTTTGCTTTTCAAATAATAGAGGCAATAAAAGTGATTTTACAGACGACAGTAATACTACTTTTGTGTTCACATGGCTCTTTTTATAGTTATTATTTTCTCCCACATTAAAAAAAAAAAGGATAAAATTCAATAAGAAAATTTTTCAAATAAGTTTCATCAACAGTGGTAGTCAAACCCCTGATATAGACCTTGGTGAATTTAATGCTAGTATTAAGAAAAGCATGGATATAAACATCTTACAAAGATCTGATTTTTCAAAGAAAATTGGACTATAGATGGAAATATAGTAACCAAGGAGACTCAGTCTTAAGTAGACATATAAAGACTTTCTGAAATCAATCTAAACTCAACTAAAATAGATGTAAGACAACAGCTATAATAATTCCAATTTGCTTACAAAACACTCTTATTATTTATGCTAATCAAAACAGTATTTTTCACTGAAAGTCTTCATGTTGGATAAAGTAATTGTTAATAAAGGTGCAGCAGGTAGCAGTAATGGAGGAGGAAACAGCAGAGAATAATAGTTGTGAATCAGTGGAAAGAATGTATTTATTCTTTTCATGTATATTATAAATGGCACTGTAAGTCTTCATTTTTTATACATTAAAAACAAAAACCAAAATCAGAGTACAAAAGACACAAAGTTCCAAACTAAAACCAACCCAAGTCCCAAACCCAACCTTATTTCGATCTAAGATTATTTTAGAGTCCTTTCTATTTCCACAGGATTTTTTTTTAAAACAGTGATTGAGGGGCTGGAATTTCCCCCTTCCTTTCCCAATTATTTCTTCTCAGCAACATTTCCTGCTTTGCAGTAATTTCAAATAAACTCCCATCCCTATACAAAGACTCTATTCTCTTAAATTTAGAAGCTCTACTGCCAATTCCTGGTCTATGAGTGATGCTGCTACCTGTAAGCAACAGAATTGCTTAGCTGATGGAAGTAATTTTCTGAGACAGTTTCAAAGAACTGAAATAATTAAAATAATTACCTGAGTGGTGTTATTGAGATTGTCTGCAAAGTGTGAAGTTTAAACCAGTGATGGATGTTATGTGAATAACATAAGTTTCAGCATGTCTATGTATTGTTTAAATGAAAAAAATGTAGTAGCAACTTAAGTTTCAGATGTGACTAATTTTCCTCCTCCACATTAAATCTCACACTAATCCAATTTGTGTAAAGGCTGGTATTGCCCTTGGAGCATAGAGCTGAATATATAATCCAAAGAGTTTCTTACCTTTAATATTTAAATGCTGATGTTAAAATTAATATTACAAGTGTTAATAACATTCTATTACTGAATTGTTCTTTTGCTTGTCTAAACCCTTTGTTACCAGCTTTCTGGCCTGAAGAATATTCTGTAGTCCAGTGAGTTCTATAATGATTGTACTCTGTGCAAAAGGATCTTTCTTTCATACGAGTTTTTAGCATCTGACTTCGTTTTCCAGTCTCCTTGTAAGGGATAGCAAATTCCTCATCCAAATTCTTTAAAATTTATGTATATTTGTCATGAACCAACTCATTTTTCCAGTCCCCCTGTCCAAACAATTCGTGCAAATTTCTGTGTTAATCTTGCATCATTTTTTCAGCCATGTATTGTTTTAAAAATCATAGTAGTAATAAAACACCAGCATATATGAAACTGATTTTTTCTTTTTTCATAAACTCAAAGAAAAGGAAAACATTAAAAAACACTTCATAAACTACAGAAACCTCACTGGAATCATAAGTACCATAAAACTAGTTCTGGTGAAAATTGGGCTCTTGATAGTACAGAATACTTTGACGCATGAAATATCTTTATTCTGTGTGTGTCAAATCAATTATTAAACAATTTACAGTGCCCTATGAGACATCTAGTCTATTTTACAGATGAAGAGGCTGAATCTCAGTGAGACTTAGCCCCAGATTCTAAAAGCCTTAGATTTGAATTTCCCACACTGCTTGTGGGCGCTCCCCTGCGGCACCCACAACCCCCCAGTTACTCAGCCGAGCACCGTATGTCCCACTGGGGGCAAACCAGGCATTTTTGAGGGAAAGCCACAAAACGGCAGCACACAGAGGTGGTAGCACTTCTGCTAGTCAGCAAGGAATAACAAAAGAAGCAACCTGATAGAATGGGTGGCTTCCCTGCCCATGGTGGGGTGAAAGAACTAGATGACCTCTAATGTCCCTTGCAACCCTACCCATTCTATGAATCTGTGTATGCCCACACTCAGATTGTCTTCTTAGACCACTTGCCCATGAGCTTACTCTAGATTAAGATGCCTAAGTGAGTTTTTGATCACAATATATATTTTTGTTGTGTGTGTTACCTGGTATTCTAGTGGGAAGGAACTCAGGAGGATGGGTAAAAGTATTGATTCATTCTCTGTAACAATAAATATCAGCATAGGGCACTTGGAGAACTTCAGTGGCAAAAATTGAACTGAAAAGTGGAACAAAGCTGGTGAGCATGTCGGTAAACAGCTCAGTGATTTTTTTAGAAGTATCTAAATAAATGGTTTGTCTTTGGGTGATTGAACGTCTCCGTTGTCTTAGCTTTCTCCCTGACAGGACATGACATCTATAAATGGAATTCCTCCAAAATTACTATGTCCCATAGTATCCCTCTTATACTTTCACTTCCCAGAATGAGTGGCCAGTGTTGATTTCCAAAGATTACAAAGGCAAATGGAACCCATAGGGAGAGTATTATGTTAAAGATTGTTGAACGAAGGTGGAAGTAGGTTATTATTTACATCAGCCTGTACTATTGGATGTCAATTGGTATTTTAAAATTTTGCACTGCAGATCTTAGAGAGGACTTTCCATCGATTTGAAACTTTGCTCAAGATGTTGCAAAACACTTGACAAAGGCAGACATGGTAGCCATCACTATGAAGAAACCTGAGGAAAGTCCAACTTCCATTAAAATAAATTTAAAAATTCTTTTTGGATCATGCCAGGATTCTACAGGAAAATAAGAATATTGGTTTCGAGAGGGACTGGTACAGTATGGTGCAGTCAGAACAGATCAGACAGATAGAAATTTATAGTGGTGAGCTTGTGCATTTTATATATATATATGTATTATCAGTGCTTTTATCTTCCTACTACAAAAATGTCAATGATAGATTAAAATCTCCAGTGGAGAGCACAAATGGCAGGCAGATCCCTGAAGTAACTGAAAAGCAGTCTTCAAATTGCTCTTCAGGAAATTATTACTCCATGGAGCTCATACGAGTAGCTCTACTGACTCTGGTACATCAAAGTTATTTTTCTAATATGCTATTGTTAGAAAAAATTCGTGGTCAGAGTCTGAATGTTTATAAGCCCAGAAATGGAGAAAAATGTTGTTTTGAAATAAAGTTTAGAATATATTTGAAAATAAGGAATTGGTCCCATCTCAGAATAAATCATACTATTGAAACTGGTAAAGAGGATCTTTAAATAATGTTTTTTTCTTCCCAGGATGTGATGGATTTTGTTTTCTCTGCTGTGACACCAAAAATGTCGATTTTAGAATGTATGTACATCAAGCAAGCTATTGACCTCCTACAGGTAGATATGGCATCTGTTTTTCTCTCTCTGAGATCCTGTGGTTTGTTCTAGGAGGGCAGTAGTTCTGTATTGCATCCACTTTGCAGGGTTTGCTGTCTGGCCGAGACGAGAAGCAGCTCAGTGAGGAACATATTGCTCGCTTGTTTGTTTTCGCTGTGATGTGGTCAGCTGGAGCCCTTCTGGAGCCAGATGACAAGCTGAAAATGGAGCTGTTCCTACGGAAGCACTCTGCAGTGAAAGAGCTTCCAGCTGTGAAGGGAGAGGAAACCATGTTTGAATTTGGTATCAATGCCTGTGGCCAGTGGGAGCACTGGTCAAAGAAGGTTTGTACTCTGCAACACACTAAGCTTTCTTAATAGGTATACAAGATGTATTTGGTAAAAGACATTTTATTTCAAACCCTACATAATTTCGTTAGGAAGATGAACCCTACTGAATTCTCAAGAGCTTCTTTTTTTGAACGATATTTTTCTTTTCCCCATAAATGTCTTCAGCAAAGAATAGAAACGTGCATTTGAAATAGCTTTGGAAGTGAAACAGAAGTGATCTTAACTCTGTCTACTGTCTATCACCTTACTCTTTAAGAAATTCCAGCAAGGAAAAGCTTTTATCAGGTACTGGAGGAATGTAAATTTCCTGTTAGTCTAACACCCTTTTAGAAAAGCATGGCAAGACACTGATTGATTAGGAAAGGATACTTGGCTTTCAGGAAGAAAAGTTTTGCTGATGTAAATTTTATGAAGTGCATTTGATTTTGTGTTCTGATGCGAAGTGATTGTGTGGGCAGGTAGGAATTCACAAACTTTTTACATGTCTTTCTTATGCAGGTTCCTGAATATATTTATCCTAAAGATTCAGTGCCAGAATATACTTCCATTCTAGTTCCAAATGTAGACAGCGTCCGAACAGATTTTCTAATGCACACTATCATGAGGCAAGGAAAAGCTGTTTTGCTGATTGGGGAACAAGGAACAGCAAAAACTGTTATGATTAAGGTAGGTGGAATGGAAAAACATATGTAATATATTAGTATGATAACATTGCAATAATTGACATTGGCACAAATGTTAAGCTGAAGTTGAGAATAGTTCAATTTTTCTTCAGAGTACATACTAGCATTCTTACAGAGGCATTTTGCCAGTACTCACGTGGACCACAAGCAAAATACTCCAAGTCTCTACACTTTAGTATAAAGGTTTCTTTTAAACTTTGCTAACTGTGGCCACAAGGTCAGATGATAAATGGTCTTTCATATGCTTTCTTTTCTTTTGAGTAGTCAAACGGAAGATTTTTGCTAAGAAAATGTTGATCCTTGGAGGCTTTTTTATTTTCCTGTGCTTTGTCGGTGGTTCCATGTGTGAACGGATTTTTTGTACACCCTTGTTGCACAGCCTTTCTTCAAAAGCCAAATGAAGAGGAAAAAAGAACTTCCTTCTTTAGTCAGGGTGGTTTTCAGAGGGTAAATTTACTTCTTTATTATCTGCTCTCTCAATTTCTTCACTGAAAATGATGTGTTTGTTCCCTAGAAGAAAATAACTACAGGATTGCTATTACATTAACAAATACATGCTTTCTGTATTATAAAATGGTGCAGGTTAATCATGTGACACTTAAAAAAAATTAATAACTTCGTACAGAAAAGTCAATAATCAAAAGCCTGAACAAACCCAGATGTCTTACCAAACTTGGCATCCTTATTTAAAAAAGTGGAAGCATGATGTTTTTCAACAGGGTTTCTGTGTTTTTCAGGGAAGTGTGTGGATTCTTTGATCAATTAGAGGTAGCTGGATAAAATTAATCTGCTCTTGGGACAGCTGAATCAGCTATACAGGCATCTGCACCTCCACTGGAGGATTTGCAGAGGTCTTGAAATGGAAAACAGCTGAAAAACACTGGCCTAAACTGACCTTTGGCTTTCTTAAAATCTGGAGCCATTTTGTGTGCCCCAGCCATGTTCCGTCTGAGCCCTGACAGAGAGCGAGTTGTACCTGTGCCAGCAGCCATTAATACTATTTTTTTAGCTGTCCATGCCAACAGGCATGCCGGTGTAATGTCAGCTTCTGTTCCTGGCACCAGCTGGAGAACTATTTTAGCAGAGTGAAGAGGCGGGGTCTGGGTGGTGGTCTTGATATTCCGCATACTGGATTTTGTCCAGATACTGGCAACCTCCAGCTTTCAGCTGCCATTCCTGTCCTTAAAAATAATTGGAACTGATTCTTGGGAGCTGCTTACGCTGAGTCTATGCTATAGAGCAGAGTATGTTCCTTACACAAGGGAGCATAATGCCAGCAGATATTTGATCTCATGTAAGGTTAGGAGTGAGTGTTAACTGCCTTCACAACTGTTCCCCTTCTGCTTTCATCTTCTGTAGAATTTTGCTTTAATACACCTTGTGGAAAAGAAACTTCCAGGTATAAACAGTTCATTTCATGAAAAAGTAAAGGAGTCTTAATAGAGATCAATTCAGGTAGTAATCTGAATTAATTGGAATAATCCTCAGTGTTGAGTAAACCATCAGTATAAATCAAAATAAAGAACTTATAATGGAATGTTAATTTAAGACCTTTATTCTCTCTACTATTAATTCATGAATTGCAAAACATTTAAACAAGTGATGTTAAACTGGTAAAGGACAGTTGAAAATTCCCTGACAGTTTAACTACCAAAAATAATCCTATTCAATACTCTTTTCTTTTTTGAAGATAGTTCTAATTTCTGTGCTGTGCAATATTACTCTTACCATGTAAACATTCTGAAATGCCATAATGAATAAAACACAAACGTGTTTTTTGAATGGTTGAGAAATCATAGTTAAAGTTTGTTGACCTTGGCCATTTGCAAGACCATCACCCGGCTGAACCCAACAGCAGAGGACTTGGGGTAAAGACAGGGAGATTTCAACTTACAATTACTGCCATGGGAAAAACACTTGACTTGGGGAACACTTTTAAAATGTGTTTCTAATTAAAAATAGAATTTGATAATGAAAAACAAAGAGAATACTGAAAACATCCTCTTCTCACACCTCTCCTCAGGCTCACCTTCAGTCCTTCATCCCTGACTCCTCTACCTCCTCCCCAGCCAGCAGTGCAGTGGGATGAGAAATGGGGGCTGTGGTCAGTCCATAACAGCTCCACTCTGCCTCACCTTTCTCCTCACATTGCTCCCTCCTCCCACATGGGATACAGTTCTTACCAGGGCTCCAGTTCTTCATGAACTGTTCCAGGATGGTTCCTTCATGGAGTCACAAGTCCTGCCAGCAAACCTGGTCCAGTGTGGGCTTCTCTTTCCACAGGTCTGAAGGCCCTGCCAGGAGCTCCAGCATGGGCTTCCCACAGGGACACATCCTCCTTTGGGCATCCAGCTGCTCCACTGCAAGGTCCTCCATGGGCTGCAGGTTGATCTCTGTTCCACTGTGAGCCTCCATTGAATGCAGGGGGACCGCCTGCTTCACCATGGTCTGCACCACAGGCTGCAGGGGAATCTGTGCTGGAGCACCTCCTGCCCTTCCTTCTGCTCTCACTTTGGCATCTGCAGGGCTCATTTTCTCACTTTTTTTTGCACTTCTCTTTCAACTGCCAGGCAGCATTTTGCCCTTCCTGACACAGGCTGAGTGTCTCCAGTGGGTCTGCTGGAGGTCACTAGAACTGGCTGTGTCTGGCATAGGGAAGCCCCGTCCTCTTCTTGCAAGGGGCTGCCCCACGGCCAGCACCTGGGCACCTGCACCTGGTACATGAGCTTTGTGCAAATTGTTGGAGCCCTGAGGAGAGGTCTGAGCACTGACCTGCAGCAACCCCTCAGCTGTGAAGAGTGTGCACCAAAGACAGGACTGTTGCATATACATGGCACGTGTAGGTTGTCATTTATGTGAGGTCTGAAAAAAAGCTGTTTCTGAAGGGCACCTTTTCTTAAACTGCTGTCACCATCTCAACAAAATTAACAACATTCATTAAAATATTTTAAGGGGATCTAGCTGTATCTTCCTTTCTGTTGTCACAGAGTGTATGTTGCACTGGCGTTGTTCTTAGAGCACTTCACCAGCAATGATATAGATTTATTTTTCTGAGGTACCAGAATGGGAACATTTCTAGTCCAACCTCTTAAACAGATAAGAATTTAAATGATATTCAATTTCATCATCATTGCAGAAGAATCAAATCTTTAAAAAGAAATTATGTTGGAAATATGGAATTTTTATACTATTTCTAAGCTCTAGGACTTTTCCTAAACAAAATATTTCCTATTCTCTCTCTCTATATATATATCCCTTGGTGTGACTCCTGGGTTACATATTTTTATTATAAAATCTCACTAAATATGAAAAGTGGAATTCTGTTGCTTTGGGGCATCCTCAGCAGCTGTGGGAATTGTACATGTTCATAAAATTCAAGGATTCCTTTCTTCATTAAGAGAAGATAACTATCAGTAAGTGTGATGTAGCTGGGTTTAATTTTACACTGCCATTCCTTAACACTGCATTTGTTTTAAGAGTTTTGGTGTTGTAGTGTAAACATGAAAATGGATTTGGTTTTTGTCTTGTTCCTTGCAGTCTGCTGTAATAGATCATGTACTAGTTTGAAAACAAACCAGTGGGAGATCACAAGTCAAAATTATAATTTAATAGGAAAATTAAAATAAATGCAATAGTACAAGAACACTGACAGAGTCAGGATACAACCTGACACCCTGCTAGTCAGGGTGGTGGCAGCAGTCCAGATGAAATGGTCCTGTTGAAGCAACGATCCTGTAGAAAGGTCTGGTTTTTCACTTGAAGGTCCAACAGTAGCTCTTGTCCTCAGAAATCCCATAGGTAAGGGCTGTTTTTGCTGTTCCAAACCCCAGATTATATCCAGGTGGGAATGCTTGGGGAATGCTCCCTGGGCAGAGCATTTCACAATGGGCTGATGTAATTCTGTGAGTCATGTGGTGGGTCCTTGATTGCCCATTAAACAGAGATAACCCCTGGAGCGAGTTATCAGGGATGAGACATGGTAGGAGATAACACACACCGCCCACCTGCTTTAACACCTTGTGAAGATGATACTAGAATACATGCTTTTGGTTACATCTTACCTTGTAACCTGGGACAATCATTACTAACAGCTTGAATTTGGAAAAACCCTGACAACTGCTAATGCAAAGTTTATTTGCATCTTGAGTTGGCATACATCTACTTCATGTAATACTTAGTGAAGTCTATTACGAGCTTATAAATTTTAATACTTAAAAATTTAATGCAAAACATTAACTAACAGTTTGTTTGAATTTCAAGTTGCGGATGGTGTATTTATCTTAAATAAACCGTGTTTGGAGATTTTGAAGTTCATAGCAGGACTGACATTTTTGCAGGGCTGCTGAGCATCTGCATCTCCTTTTGTCTGAATTCACCTGGAGTTACTGTGTACTTGACTTAAAAGTGGTTTATCTTGCAGAATTACACAAGCAAGTATGATCCCGATGTTCACTTGACCAAATACCTGAACTTTTCTTCTGCAACTCTGCCCCATATGTTCCAAAGGAGCATAGAAAGTTACATAGGCAAAAGAATGGGCACTACACATGGTCCTCCAGGAGGGAAGAAAATGACTGTCTTTATTGATGACATCAACATGCCTCTAATTAATGAATGGGGTGATCAGGTAAAAGGAAAACATTAACATTTGGGAGTTGGTGGTCTTACCGTTGTTGCTGGTGGAAATACTTATCTGTGGGTTGAAAAAATGGGACAGGTTGGAAAAAAAGGTATCATAATATGGATTAGAACAAGCATGTTTACCAAAAACAATTTCCCCAAGCCAGTTTTTGACATGACTAATAAGCTGTCGGTCCCAAAAGATCAAGGACAGTGTCAAGCCACTTGGTGCAATCATTGTAGTATTTAAGCCTTTTGGTTTGGTTGCGTACAAAGCTAGTGGGATTTCCAAACCAGCAGTCCTGAGAACCAGTCTGGGAAAGGAAGTGTGCAAATCCAAGAAACACTCAGAGATTTTTCTTTGATCTGGTCTGGTCTTTAAATTGCAGTTACTATTATGTGAAATCTAAGCTGGTGGTGAGTCTAAAGAACAAGACTTATGAGGAGCAGCTGAGGAGACTGGGGTTGTTGAGCCTTGAGTAAAGAAAGCTCGGGGGAGATCTTACTGCTCTCTACAACTACCTGAAAGGAGGTTGTAGTGAGGTCAGTGTTCACAGGACAAGGGGAAATGGCTTCAAGTTGCACCAGGGGAGGTTTAGATTGGATATCAGAGAAAAACTTCTTCACCAAAAGGGTTGTTGAGCTCTGAAACAGATTGCCCAGGGAAGCGGTGGAGTCCATGGAGGTATTTAAGAGAGGTGTAGATGTGGCACCTGGGGACGTGGCTTAGTGGTGGATTTGGCAGTACTGGTTTAATGGTTGGACTCAACGACCGAAAAGATCCTTTCCAACCTAAACAATTCTATGATCACAGTTGACATAAAGACTAGCAAGCTGTCTTGAGGTATTGATAAAAGAATACGTATAGACCTATACTCTGAAAATCTGAACTTAAAAAGTTCTGCTGAGACAAAACAATTTTTCTGCTTCCAGTATAGCTCTGTAATCCTGTTCTCTCACTGCCTCTGTACAAGTGGGCATGTGACTACACTTCATGGTAAATTAACCATTCTTTGTCACTACCTAAGTGCCTGTGTCAATCTGAAGATATAGCCTGGATTGAAAATTGAAAGTGCTGGTTTTTCTTAAATTGAAATTATACAAATCCAGTTGAATGTCTGACTTCCTGTCCACAACTACTTAGCACATGAAGCTTACATGCAGCCAGTGACCAACTGGCTTCTGAGTGCTTGGTTGCCATGTTGCATGTTGACACCCCTGAAACACCTCACCCCTCCATTTATTTTTTTTTGTTTTCGGCAATATTTAGATCACCAATGAGATTGTAAGACAGCTGATGGAACAGAAAGGTTTCTACAATTTGGAGAAGCCGGGGGAATTCACGAATGTGGTTGACATCCAGTTTGCAGCTGCTATGATTCACCCTGGGGGAGGTCGGAATGACATCCCACAGCGCCTGAAACGCCAGTTCACCATCTTCAACTGCACACTGCCTTCTAATTCCTCTATTGATAAGATATTTCAAACAGTAGCTGAAGGCTATTTCTGTGAACAGCGACGTTTCCCCGCAGAAGTATGTAAACTGGCTTCAGCATTGGTATCTACAAGTCGAAAGGTTTGGCAAATGACAAAAGCAAAGGTAAAATTACACCTATTAAGCCTTTGAAACATCTGACCCAGGCCTTTTGTACTGTTGTGTGTGTTTGTAGTTTATACGGTGAAGCTGTGACCTACGTGTGTAACTGCTGGCCGATGCCTCTGTTCTGAATTGTCAGCACCAAGTTAGCTGACAAAAATCCTAATCACATGCAGTGTCTTCTGTAGCTGATATAAGTATCACATTATATACATATAATATAGTAAGCATAGCTGATAGGAAGATTGAGAGATCTTCCAGTGGAGAAAATGTTGAAAGCACAAGGAACCAGAAATTAAAAATCATGTAGGAATCTTCTGTAAAGCTCTTTGTGATTGTGAGAAACTTTAAAGATCTGAATTAAAGGAAAGAAGTCAAATTTGGCAGAGAGGGAATCAGTTCAAAACAAATAAAATCTGGTATTTAGTAATTTATAAATATTTACTTTTTCCATTTCAGACAGACTGTTAAAAACATTTGACTGCAATTCCTGGGCAAATTTTGCTTTGAAAGAGACAAAAAATATTAGATATAGAATTAAATTTGAAAAGAACAAAACTACAGCATAGAAATGTGTGTCAAATTTGTTCTTCTTCTGAGAAAATTGGAGGAGAGTGGTGGAAAGATAGGGATTTGTTAAATGGTATTTTCTAGTCCGGTAAAGGTTGGTCAGAATTTCACAAACAACTAACTGTAGACCTAAACTTGGTTTGCGCACAGAACTAGAGAGACTTCTAGTGAAACTATGGACTAGTCAATATTGACCAATATATTCAGCAGATCTGGTGCTTATTACCACTAATTAACTTCCTTTCCTAGAGAAAATGTAGCTTTTGCTAGGTTGTAAATATTTCCCCAAATATTGTTTTCTCTTTTTGCCTTTTCCCTCTCCTCTCCTCTCCT